>PVJC01023562.1:0-26306 GCA_004026665.1 Murina feae | reverse complement strand
GAGTCTGAGAGATCAACATAGAGGGGGTGCCTGCTCCAAGCCTCCATGGTGTGCCTGGGGGCAGGTCCCCAGCAGGTAGACACACACAGGAGGACTGCTCGGAGCCTCAGATGCAGCTGGGGGCAGGTCCCCAGTGGTGACACACACACACATACACACACACACACAAAAGGCGCCTGGCAGACTGGGGCCATCATAGGACATCCACTGAGGGGTCCCAGACTGTCAGAGGGCACAGGCCGGGCTGAGGGACTCCCTCCACCCCGAGTGCACAAATTTTTGTGCACTGGGCCCCTAGTATATATATATGTGTGTATATATATGTATATATTATTGATTTCAGAGGGAAACGGAGAAGGAGAGAGACAGAAACATCAATGATGGGAGAGAATCACTGGTTGGCTGCCTCTTCCACATCCCACACTGGGGATCAAGCCAGTAACCTGGGCATGTGCCCTGAGCAGGAATCGAACCATGACCTCCTGCTTCATAGGTTGACACTCAATCCCTGAGCCTCACCAACTGAGCCACATCAGCATTCTTGATGGCCTCTTTATGTTTTAAAATTGTGCAAATCATTCATTTCCCCAGCAACAAAATCAAGACACACACACACACACACACACACACACACCACAAAAATGTTCACAGCACGATTTCCTGAGGTGTTAACAACACAAGATCTAGTGGTAAACTGACTCATACTCATGCATTCTCTCCTTTGTGGCCTGAGAGACATTTTTATCATGTTGAGGTATCAGCCTGAAAGGGTTGTCAGGTCAAGAACTGAAGTTTTGTTGGACAACTGCAACATGTTCTCCATGAACAACTTGTTCAGGAACCAAATTGTTCAAGATCAGAGAGATATTCCAGAACCAAGATATGACTGTATCCTGCTGTTTGTTCAGACCTCTTAATTTATGGGAAATGGGTTAGAAAAATCATTTGTGCTACGAGTCTATAGTTTCTATAGGCCAAGTTTAAGACTTAGTTGAGAATAGGGCTCAAAGAAGCCCAACTAGATTTTGGTAAAGGAGAATTTTTGTCAAACAGAACTCTGGATTTAAGAAGTCCAATGACTGTGAGAAATATCCCTTTATTTCAGAGGCTCTAAAGCGCCATATTGATAGTAGGCTGTAGTGGTGATAAATCTTAAGGGAAATTGTACAGTTGGAAAAAGTTTTCAGAACCCGAACTTCCTAGTCATCACCCCCTGCTCCTCCAGACACTCACTCTCCATACCTAACCTTATCCCAAATACTCTCAACACACCTTAAACTCATCCCCACTTCAGTTTAATGTATTTTCCAATTCTATTCTATCTTTCCCCACCCCTCTCACCCTGTAGAAAATCCCTATTGCCTTAGGGGTGAGAGATACTTTAGAAGTGAGCTTACCCATTCCTTCACCTCTGCTTTTCTCCCTCCAAGACAGGAGAGTAAAGAGGATATAGACTCTCAATATTCCTGCACCCCCTACCCCTGCCCCAATGAGTCTCCTTTTTCGCCTTGAGCAAAGACTTTAAGCTGGTTGATGTTGGCTACACCATCCTACTCCACTAAAATGTGATGGGAATCAGAACACAGGTACAAAACAATACCCTTGATTCTTTTTAGACAAGGAAATTAAGCCTTATGGGTGAGTTAATGACACAGCAGGAGTAGAACCCATGTCTTCTGACTCCCATTTTTGTGCTTTTCCCATTGCCCTTAAGATTACTTGTTGGATTCCAGTAAAGGGCACATGCCCGGGTTGTGGACTCGATCTCAGTGTGGGGCGTGCAAGACAGGAAAATCAGAAGAGGATTCTATTCTGTTTAATATTTATTCTCTGATACCCCTAACAGTGTTCTGAAATTTTCCAAAAGCTAGTACCACCTATTTTTATTCCCTCATCATAATCCTACATATTCCTAAGGGTCCAATTCTAATTATACCCCTTCCTAGAAGCCTTCCCTGTCCATGTCAACCTGAAATGGATGATCTTTTTCCTCCCAAAACTGTTCAGTTCAGAAGCCATAACCACATACAGCTGTTTAAATTAATTAAACTTGTTAAAAATTCAGTTTCGTTCCTCAGTTGCACCATCCATATTTCATGTACCCAACAGCCACATGTAGCTAGTGGCTACTATATTAGATATGAACATTATAGAATATTTCCATCATTGCACTGTAGAAGGATCTACTGGATAGCACTACATACTATTATAATTTTTATGTATATTTTTGCAGCTAGACTCTAAGCTCTTTGAGAACAGAGACCACACTTTATCAAACCCTGTATCCTCTCCCACCACTACTTTGCACACAACTTTATATCTAAGAAATATCCAACATTTTTATTGACTGGGTCCTCAGGAAAAAAAAATGCTCTAGGATTACTTGGATTTTTTTGTTTTTTCCTCACCCATAAATAAAACTCAGTCCATCTTCCCAGAAAGAGGAACAATGTGTTGAAGCCTAATAGATAAGAAACTCCTGTCCATTCAGTCATGGTCAGCAGGAAGAAAGGAAGGAATTGGCTAAAGTGTTCTTTGCCTGCCATAGATATCAAACTCCAGGTCTTCAATCCTCTGAAAAGAACTTCCATCTGAATGCCGAGTTCCTTGACTTCCACCTCCCACGGAGTTGTCCCCAATTTGAAATATTCCTATAACGTCAGGGAGCTGCCAAGGCCACCCGGTGTTCAGGGGCCACAGGTATGTCCCATAAAATCAGACTGAAATTTTCTAAATAGTTTCAGAACCCTTCTAGATACCCTTGGCTCAGAGTGACAAAGGGCTTGGCTGGCCAACCTGGACCTATTTCAGAGTGTACCTCTGCTACAGCTTGACCTTCCCCAGCTCTCACCACCTTACCTGATCTCTACTAGGAGGGCTTTTGAACTCAGTTACTAAAGCCTAATCTCTCCCAGAAATCCACTAGGGCAGGGCAAACTTCTCATTTCTAAACATCTGCCCCTGACCCTTGGCAGCCTCTAAGGCATTTTACCTCATCCTTAGTTCAGAATGTCATATGGAGCTCATTTTAACTCTTCATCCTGGAACCTCTACTGCATGTGGGGTCTCTGACTCTCTCATGTATGCGGGGTTCCCATGCATATGTAGTATTAAATTTGGTCATTTTCTCTTGTTAATTTTTCTTATTTAATATATCTTATTGATTTCAGAGAGTTAGGGAGAGGGAGAGAGAGATAGAAACATAAATGATGAGAGAAACATTGATCAGCTGCCTCCTGCATGCCCCACATGGGGAATCGAGCCCACAATCCAGGCATGTGCACTTGACTGGAATTGAACCAGGACCCTTCATTTCTTAGGCCATTGCTCTATTCACTGAGCCAAATCAGCAAGGTCTACTTATTAAACTTTAAAAGTCTGCTTTAAGGTGGGTCTTTCACTGGGAAGAGAAAGAAGTCCTAGAATTGGATAAGAATCATGATACTATAGTTTAGGATTGGCACAGCAGTTGAGGCAAGGAGTCAAAGAATGTTGGAATATAAATTGTCATTTAATACTTTATTTTAAAATAAAGAGTTCATGGGTCTTTTAAAAATATCCTAGAATCAACAATAAAGATGTTTCTAACATTTATTTTCCTGGTCAAGTGTTTCCTGGAATAGTACTTATGTGGATGGTAGCAATAGAATAGTAGTAATGTCAACGTATATAGCAAGCTATGTAGATTGTTCATAAACATGTAATAAGTTACATGTCCTTAGGAGAAATAAAATAATTACACAACTAAAGATATGTAATTATAATTGCAAAACATGCTGTGATATAATTGGAGCATACAACTGGGGCACCTCACTATTCTGCAGCATTCAGAAAAAGCATCTTTGAAGAACTTGTGTTTGAAATGAGATGAAATGACAGTTTGTCTAGAAGAAGAAATGGAGCCCTGACCGGTTTGGCTCAGTGGATAGAGCATCAGCCTTGGGATGGAAGGGTCCTGGGTTCAATTCCAGTCAAGGTCATGTACCTTGGTTGTGGACACATCCCCAGTGGGAGGTGTGCAGGAGGCAGCTGATCGATGTTTCTCTCTCATTGATGTTTCTAACTCTCTATCCCTCTCCCTTCTTCTCTGTAAAAAATCAATAAAATATATTTTTTAAAAAAGAAGAAGAAATGGAGAGGCAGGGGTGGGACAGTAAGACAACATGTGCAAAGGTCCCATAGCAGGAAAGAACATGGTATATTTGAGAACGTGAAAGAGCAGCAAGGTGGGAGCATAAGTAGTGAAAGGAAAGAAGCACTGTGTAGGCTAATTGGCTGGAGGGTTGGGAGGAAATTGTTCACTGCTATACATCAGAGTAATTTATTTTTAATTTTTTTTGAGACAAAAAACACTTTATGGTCTGAGATCTGAAGATTGTATCCCTGGATCTTGATCTAACATTCTCAAAGCTTTAAAAAATGGTGATGAATGAGCCTCCAGGATGACTACCATAATAATACCAGATTCAAACTGTTGCCCAACAATAGCAAAACCAGTTCTAGAATACCCTCCCACCTGAGCTCAGACTTGTAATCAAGCAGGTTATCTTGCTTCTGGCCTGTATATCTGGCCATGCCCAAGAAGCCAGGCAAACTTAAATTAAGGAAGAAGAGTTATTTCCAAGTGTTTGATTTATAGGTGTCCAAATGAATTTTTTTTAAAATCTGGGATTAACATCCCTACTTTATAGTGGTTTTTATTTTATACACAATCATTTAGTAATTCATAAAATTATTTCAATAATGTCTACCAGATACAAGCTGCCACGCTCAATCTTGAGTAAAACTTGCTTCCTGTTTTTAAGAATTCTAAAAGGTTGAGGGTAGGTTTAGAGCTATACAATTAACTGAAATTATTTATTCATGAACCTCTTTGTCTTGGTTCTCTACAGTTATGTAACAAACTACCCCCAAACAACAACTTAGTATTACTCTCAGGTTTTGCAAGTTGACTGGGTTCAGCTCAGCAGTTCTTGTTTGGTGTCTCACGCAATCAACTGAGACTGCAATCATCTGAAAGCTCAAGTAGGTTAGACATCCAAAATGACTCACTTACCTGGCTGGCAGTTGATGCTGAATGCTGGTCAGGACCACAGCTGGGCTGTCACACAGAGCCACCTACATGTGGCTTCTCCATGTGTCCTGGGCTTCTCATAACACGAAGGCTGAGCTATAAGAGGAAAAGGCCCAAGAGCAAGTGTTCCAAGAGGCAGGATCAGAAGCTCCTGGGCCAGCAAAGGACTGTGCCTGAAACTTCCCCAGTATTACTTCTGCCATGTTCTACTGGTCAGAGAGTCATAGGGCCTTCCCAGAGGCAAGGAGATGGAGAAAGAGATTCCACCCATTGACAGAAAATGACAGGGTCACTTTGCACAAGAGCAATGTGGTCGGGTGGGAGATGTCACTGCAGCGATCTTTGGAAAGTACAATCTACCATATTGGAAGAATGATAATACCTGGACAGAAGCTTGTATCAAGCCTTATAAGAAGGAGGTGGGAGGGATGCAAAAGAAGAGCATGTGTGGACCTTGCCTTTGAGATGATTGTTGGCAATGCTAAGCTTACACTTGTGGGAATGAGTTAAGGTACTTCCAAAACCACATACCTGAAAGTATGGACAAAGGCACAGGCACCTCCCACTCAATGTCAGGAAAGCTCTTCGAAAAAACAGTAGGGACTCTATGTGAAAACCCAAACTGGAAGCCAATTTTGTATTATTTAAAGGGGAAAAGCATAATTACACAATTTTCTAAGTCATAACTAAAACACCCTAAGCACCTATACATGTGACAATCAATTATATTAGGAAATGTGTAAAACATGTGTTCCCTAATAACCAAACAAGTAATATGAATGTTTATAAACAGCTGCTCTGTGTTGAGAACTGTGAAAGATTTGAGATTTTTATTCTACTTGCAAGCTAACAAGTTCGTCGGGCACAGTTTTGTGGATACGTACCAAAGACACATCTCCTTGGTTAGTGACAAAGGACAAAGCTTCTTGGTTAGTGACAGTTTATTACTCACAGCAATAGCAGTACAAAGAGACTACCATTTTCTTGCCTCGACTCCCCAACTCCAGTTCCCAGAGGTGACACAATGAGAGCAAGGCAATGCCTATACATACAGTGGGTTTCATTCCAAAAGAACCTCATGCTTAGGAAACTCTAGTTTGTATAATGGGGAGTAGGCAAACCCAATGTTTGCCCTACAGGGAGACATTATCTTTATTATACTGCAAATATTCCACCTTCTGTTCTACAGAGAGATACTTTCTTAATCTTCCCAAGCTATACTATTCTTGAAAAGACAGTACAGTCCTGGCCAGTGTATTCAGTGGTTCGATCGTCGACCCGCACACCAAAGGCTTATAGGTTTGATTCCCAGTCAAGGGCACATAGCATACCTCAGTTGCAGGTTCGACCCCTGACCCTGGTTGGGGCACATGCAGGAGCCAACCAATTGGTGTATCTCTCTCACATATATCTCTCTCTCTTTTTCTCTCCCCCTCTCCCCATTCCTCCTTTCTACTTTCCCTAAAAATCAATGGAAAAAAATATCCTCAGGCGAAGATTACCAAAGATAGTACAGAATAAAGGACTGTTGATGCTTCTGCTCACAAGACACGAAGAAACATGAGACCCATGAACAGTTGTCTCCCAACACTCTGTAGGCAGTAAAATGCCATTTCCTAGGTCAAACACTAGCTAAATTGTGTGCCCCCTTTGTTGACATTTGGCATTTAAAATATCTACATGCATTCTGATGTTCTAGCACTTGCGTTTAGAATCTAGCAAGAGACTTTCCCTAAATATAATTTTATCCTTCAGCTCCAAAAGAGAGTTTGCAATATACATTTTAGCCACCAATATACTAAAAACTAAGGCCATGGAAGGGGATGATGCATCTAACCATCTGTTTATTTCTCCATTCATGCACTCACTCATTCATTTATTCAACAAATAATAATTTAGACTCTGAGGATTGTAGAAGTGAAAAAGACAGTCATGGGAACTGCTGTCATGAGCTTATGGTCGAGTGTAAGAGACAGACATTAAACAACTAATTATACAATGAATTGTTCATTAAAATTAAGCTAAGTGCTTTGTAAGACGGAAGCACCTCTTACCTGAGGAGTCAGGAAAGACTTATATGAGCAATACATGGTAAAGGACAAGTAGTACAGTAGTGAAAAAATTTACAAACAACCTAAAATTTCATCTTTAAGGGTTAAAATATTATGTTCTATTCATATGATGGATGAATACAATGTAGCTACTAACATTTTGTGTTGGAAGAGTATTTTGTGGCATGAGAAAGTACCGAGCATTTAGTTTTTGGTGTTTGTTTTTAATTTTTTATTGACTTGAGACAGGAAGGCAGAGGTAGAAAGAGAGAGAAACATCAGTGATGAAAGAGAATCTTTGATTGGCTACCTCCTGCACATCCCTCACTGGGGACTGAGCCTGCAACCCAGTCACGTGCCCTAACCGAGAATCAAACTCACCTTCTAGTTCATAGGTCAATGCTCAACCACTGAGCCAGTGGGTCAGACCACTTACTGTAGTTTTTTTTTTTTTAAGGATGTCACAAAATAACATATACTATATATCATTTCAATTAAAAACATGAAGATTTGCACATAAGGAATGAACAATCTGTGATATATTCCTAAAAAGCAATAGAAAGTAGCAATTAAAAGAAAAGGGACGCAGCTTGCATAACACCGTGGTTGAGCATCAACCTATGAACCAGGAAATCATGGTTTGATTCCTGGTGAGGGCACATGCTTTGGTTGTGGGCTCCATCCTAAATGGAGGGTGTGCAGGAGGCAGCCGATCAATGATTCTCTCCCATCATTGATGTTTCTATCTCTCTCTCCTTATCCCTTTTGCTCTGAAGTCAATAAAAATATACTTTTTTAGAGAAAAAAAGGAAAGAAATGGGGGAGGGGGTAATGAATTATTCCTCACTAGTTTTTGTGCTAGGTAGAGCTCAAAACTATAAAGCTGAGTGAAAAGTGTTACAAAATGATACATACCATATGATATCATTTATAAAAAGATTAAGAACATACCAACTAGTACCACATCTTGATTATGAATATGTACTATTATGCCACATTAAAAATCATCCAAAATTTACTGGCTCAAGGTAATAGCAATATTGTATTATTATCTGTATGCTGACAGGGCTCAGAGAGGTGGTTTTTCATAAGATTGCAGTCAGATGGCAGGATATTTTCCATTGATTTAGAGCTAGTGGAAGAGAGAGGAAAAGACAGTGAGAAATATAGATTGATATGAGAGAAACACATTGATTGGTTGCCTCCTGCATGAGCCCTGAGCAGAGCCAGGGCTGGGGAGGAACCTGCAACCGAGATACATGCCCTTGACCAGAATAGAACCTGGGACCCTTCAGTCTGCAGGGCAATGCTCTATTCGCTGAGACAAATCAGCTAGAGCCCATCCCCATTTCTTTTAATTGGTACTTTATATTGCATTATAAGAACATATCACAGTTTGTCCTTTCCCCTTATTATATAACAGAATAGTACCTTGCATATATTAATTGTTTATGGCAGGTTTTATTTTCTAAGATGGCCACAGAATTTTCCAGTCTACATGATCTTCCTACAATATGACATTTGCATTCCTCCCATCAAGAAATGGGTGGAAGGCCTTGGCTGAGTATCTCAGTTGGTTAGAGCATTGTCCCCATAGACCAAGGTTGCAGGTTCCATCCCCAGTCAGGGTACATACAAGAGACAACCATAAATAAGTGGAACAACAAATCAGTCTCTCTCTCTCCCCCCTTTCCTCTCTCTAAAATCAATCAATAAATTAAAAAAATTTTTTAATGTATATGTGTGTGTGTGGAGGGGGTCTGTGTTCCCTCTTCTTTAATCTGGGTGGACCTCTGACTATGGCAGAAATAATGTGACTTCTGAAGGTAGATCCTTAAAGGCGATACAACTTCTGCCTGGTCCTCTTGGAACATTTCCTACTGGCACCTGCGGGTGTTCCACCTGACGGCCCTCGATGAGTTCTTAGCAAATAGCCAGCATGAGTCACCAGATCTGAGTGAGGAAGTCTTTAAGATGACTCCATCCCCAGCTGCCATCTGACTGCAGTCTTATGAAAAACTGCCTCACCAAGCCCTATCAATCCACAGAACAGTAAAAGACAGTAATACGATGTTGTTATTACCTTGAGCCAGTAAATTCTGGAGTGATTTTTAATGCAGCAATAAATAACTGATACAGTGTTTTATAAGTTTTTATTAAAATAAATAAAATAGTGCACAGCCAGAGTGGCTCCATTGGTTGAGCCTTGTTTTGTGCACCAAAGGGTTGCCTGTTCGATGCCCAGTCAGGCCACATGCCTGGGTTTCAGGTTTAACTCCAGGTCAGGGCACATATGGAAGGCAACATATCAATGTTTCTCTCTCTCATTCCCTTCCTCTCTCTAAACATGTCCTTGGGTAAGGATGAAAAATAAATAAATAGCCCACCCAGCATGGTTCAGTGGTTGAGTGTAGACCTTTGAACCAAGAGGTCACGGTTCCATTCCCAGTGAGCACACATGCCTAGGTTGTAGGCTGGATCCCCAGTGTGGGCCATGTAGGAGGCAGCCAATCAATGATATTTTCTCATCATTGATGTTTCTATCATTCTCCCTCTCCCTTCCTCTCTGAAATCAATAAAAATATTTAAAATAAACAAATAAATAGTAAAAGTATAAAAACAGACAGAGAGTGTACCTGTCAACTTCAAGATATCAAATGCATCTGGGAAGGGAAGAAAGAAGATGGAGCCTAGAAAGGACTTAGCATGTTAGTTCTCTAAATACGAACAGAACATATCCAGAAAAAAGAGAAAATTTGTATTTGTTAATTCTGGGTTTGAAGTTTTTTAATGAAAAAAGTTGTCCAGCCCTGGCCAGGTAGCTGAGTTGGGTAGAGCATTGTCCTGATATGCAAAGGTTGTGGGTTTGATTTCTGGTCACAGCGCGCACAAGAAGCAACCAACGAATACATAAATAAGTGGAACAACAAGTCGATGTTTCTCTCTCTCTCTTATTCTCTCTCTCCCTCCCTCTCTCTCTAAAATCAATCAATAAAATTCTTTTTAAAAATTGTTATTCAGTTCTCCCATCCCCCAATGCATATATTCCCCCAAAAGGTAGAGACCTGTATACAAAAGGAACTTCAAACCCTTTCAGGTTTAATTAGATGCTATGTTGCCTGCGAGAAGAGCCCTGACGCCTTGAGAGGCTCCCATAAGTGCTTGTGAGGGTGGAGAAGGGCAACTCAGGCCAGGAGAATAAACAAAGAGGCCAGGAGGGTACCTCAGTCACAATCTAGGGCTGGCTAAGAAGAAGGAAGGTTACCTCACATCTCAGCTAACCTAACTTATCTCTGATGCAAGCATGATAACACACCAGGTCTTTCTAGAATGGGAGGAAGGAAAGGGGAGGCACCAGAGAAAGAGATATTTCTTAGCACCCATCTAAACATAGGGGCCCAGCCAGAGCATCACAGCATCTCACAAAGGGCATACTTTTTAAAATTGATTTCAGAAAGAGGAAGGGAGCTAGAAATAGAAACATCAATGATGACAGAGAACAACATCGATCAGCTGCCTCTAGCATGGCCCCCACCTGGACATGTGACCCAACTGGAGTCGGACCCTGACCTCCTGGTGCACGATGACACTCAGCCAATTGAACCACACCAGCTGGGCCAAAAGGCACACTTTTGATATTGCATAAGCTCTGAAAGGAAATGAGCTTTATTTGGAAAGAATTAAGAAGACTAGAGAGCAAAAGAAATGGAAGCTAGTTCTCCAGCAAAGAGCTGTACCTGCAGGTAAAAACACTGGTTGTTGTGTGTCTTCACACTTTGAAGCAGAGCAGCTAAGAAAGGACAGAACAATATCATTCTCTTGCCTAAGAAACTTCCATGAAAACAGTCATCCTTGGGGAAAGTAGTTCAGTGCCAAAAGAACCCTTTACAGTAGCACTTCTCACACTATTTCAGGGCCAGATTTTGCTCATTTCCAATCCAACATGAACTGACCCTTTTGCCAAATGAAATGAAAAGCAAGTCCACTAGAAAAATAATCACATACTTAGATCACTGTAAAACTTCCCAAACGCTTACTCTCAACTTCTGTGCTTTTGTTGTCATGGACGAGTAACGAGCAGTTTACTGACTGGTGCCAGTCAATGGATCCCATCTTGAGTAGCATTGCTGTTTTAGGAAGGCAAACCTTATATTGTCCAATTTTGCCATAAATAAGTCTCTTGTAAATGAACCACTATACATGGTGGGAATCCTTATTACATCCTTTATCACTTAAAAAAAAATCAATCATTTCTATGGTTTATTTTTCTGCTGCATCAAACGAAGTTGGCTTATTCTAACAGATATATGTCAAATGGTTTTGGTAGAAGATATTAAGACAGGCATGCATTTTGGAGAACTCCATCTCAAGCCATTTAAATATAGAATAAGACAGACTGTCCAGAATCTTAGGAGCTATGCTACTTTTCCTATGTGGAAATTTTTATTAACTGATGCACCAATTAAGAAAAAAGAGGAGGGAAACCCCAATAGTTAACCTAGATCATAGGTTGTCAGAATTGAAGAGCATAAAATTTCACTGCTCTTGAGACATTGCACACCTGCCTACTTCTGAGCCAGGTACACCTGTTTCCCAAGACAGCCTCAGAGACAATGCATCCAGTCAGGCTGGCAAGAAAAGAAATGAGCTTTATGAAAGACATGCATTTGGGGTTTAATGAGGCACACAGGATTATTATAACACAATCAACATGCACAATTTATGAAGTGATTAAATTTTGTCCCAGCAGAGCTCACATGGATCCATGCCATGATGACCCAATTATTTAAAATATTTTTTTTCTTTTCCGTCATAATTTGCTCTCTTGTGACAAAAAAAAAAGAAAAAAAAAGATTTGAAGTTCTCTGAGATCAAATTCAAGGTCATAACAGCTTTTCTTTTCTCCAGATTAAATGGTAGCAGAAACAAAGACTTAGTTTAAAAATAAAAACAAATTAAAAAGAACCCCAGCCTGAACCTCCAGATGGGGCCAAGCTGATTTTGATCTTTGGGTTGTCATCCTTGATATTTTTCTACCTTTCACTCCTTAGGACCTTACATGTATATGGCTACTATTCTTTGAATGTGTTTCCTTTTTCTTTTTTTAAAATATATATTTTATTGATTTTTTACAGAGAGGAAGGGAGAGGAATAGAGAGTTAGAAACATCGATGAGAGAGAAACACCAATCAGCTGCCTCTTGCACACTCCCTACTGGGGATGTGCCCACAACCAAGGTACATGCCCTTGACCGGAATCAAAGCAGGGACCTTTTAGTCCGCAGGCCGACGCTCTATCCACTGAGCCAAACCGGTTAGGACTGAATGTGTTTTCAGTTGCCTTGCAGGACCCTTCTAAACCCTTTGGGTGGGCAGTATAGTTTTTATAGCCACTTTCTGTGATGACAGTAAAATTATTTGGGTTAGGCACCAACCAGTGCAACTGAAGCATGAACCAATTAGACATGATGCTGGCAGACAACTTCAAGTATAGCCAGAGCAGAGCCCACAAGGAGAACTGATCTTACCTATTTGTGAAAGAAGGAAGTGAATGGTTAGGAACACTATGCCTATGGTCAATATTTTCTACTTTAAGGTAGTAGTATTGGTTCTAGGCTTCTGACTTCCAATATGAACTCCCTCCCCCATCATATTTCTTACCACTTTAAAATAATGCTGAAACTCTAAAATGAGTAGAGAAGATGGCAAATAAGTTTCTATCATGTGACTATGAAAAGGAAAGAAAGAAGGAAAGAAGAGAGGGAGGGAGGAGGGAGGGAGGAAGGGAGGGAGGGAGGGAGGGAGGGAGGGAGGGAGAGAGGGAGGGAGGGAGGAAAGAAGGATGAAGGGAAAGAGAGAAAGAAAATATTGGGGACCCATAATTAGCCTCGTTGTAATCAGTTGTTTTCAAAAATAAATTTTGTTTGTGTTGATTGTAATTGTTCAATATACTTTTGGTGCCAAGCTTCTCAACAATGGCACTGTTGACATTTGGGGCCACATAATTCTTTTTTTGTGGGGGCTGTCTGTGCATTGTAGGATACATAGCAGCATCCTGGTCTTTACCTACTAGATGCCAGTAGCACCTCCCCCACCCCCCACACGCAGTGGTGACAACCAAAGCTGTCTTCAGACATTGCCACACGTCTCAGGCAGTTCTCCAGCTGAGAACCACTGGTTTAGTGTGTTTGCTCTAAATAGATTTTCAGAGTCAATTCAGTTTATACCTGAAGGTCAAAAGTTGTAGTTGAGAATTGGCATTGATATAGACAAGATAACACAAGATTCTTTTATTAAGGGAACTCTATGCTGTGATAAAAAAAATTTTCCCCTATACCCCTCCTATGACTGAATTTTGAATACAAATGAAATTATTAAATCAGGCAGACAGCCAAGAGCAGATACCTGTCTTTGAATTGCATGGTTCATAGACCTAGCAACAGATTTGCATTCTTCTGCCCATTCTCATACACAGGATATCATTTCTTGACATTTTTCTAACATTTCCAATGATTTCTTATATTTGTTTTAGATTTATAACAGATTTTCTTTTATTGTTTTCTTAAGTATAATAACTACATTATTTGTGGAATTTACTTAAATTCTTTTTAATTTTCTCATGCAAAAGTTATTTTCATAGTGCTTTGAAATAACTGAAAAGTGCTTCATCAGCCATTAAGGCACTTTTCAGTTTGCCCTCCATCAGTGTTCACATTAGCACTACTCACAAGAGCCAAAAGGTAAAATCAACCTAAATGCCCATCAACAGGTGGACAAAATGAAGCAGCAAAATGTTGTAGATACAGACAATGAAGTATTATTTAACCTTAAAAAGTGAAGAGCCCTAGCCGGTTTGGCTCAGTGGATAGAGCACCTGCCTGTGGACTGAAGGGTCCCAGGTTTGATTCTGGTCCAGGGTAAATGCCCAGGTTGCAGGCTCCATCCCCAGTAGGGGCATGCAGGAGGCAGCCAATCAATGATTCTCTCTCATCATTTATGTTCCTCTCTCTCCCTCTCCCTTCCTCTCCAAAATAAATAAAAATATATCTTTTAAAAATCTCCACTTGCAGATGACATGACCTTATATATAGAAAATCCTAAAGAATCCACAAAAAAACTACTAGAGTTAATAAATTAATTCAACGAAGTTACAGGACACAAAACCAACACACAAAAATTAGTTGTATTGCCCTAGCTAGTTTGGCTCTAAATAAATAGAAAACAACCTGCAATTGTGGATTAGAAAATTTATCATTGTTAAGATAGCAATTCTACCCTAAGTGATTAACAGATTCAAAAGAATCCCTATTAAAATCTCAACAACCTTTTTTTCCCCCAGGAGTGGAAAAGCTTACTTTAAATTCACATGGAATTGCAAGAGACCACAAATGATCAAAATAATCTTGCAAAAGAAAACATTCCTAGTGAGGAGTGGACTTAAAAACCTTCTGCAAAGCTACAGTAATCAAGACACAAGGCAGAGTGGTATTGGCATATAGAGAGACATACAGATCAATGGAATAGAGTTGAAGTCCAGAAATAAATCCATACATTTCCAGTGAATTGATTTTCAACCAGGGTGCCAAGACTATTCAAGGAGAGAAAGAATAGCCTCTTTAATAAACAGTGCTGGACCCTGCCAGCATGACTCAGTGGTTGACCTATGATCCAGGAGATCACCGTTCAATTTCTCTCATCATTAATGTTTCTCTCTCTCTCTCTCTCTCTCTCTCTCTCTCTCTCTCTCTTCCTCTCTGAAATCAATAAAAATATTTTTAAAAAAATAGTGCTGGTGCCCTGACTGGTTTGGCTCAGTGGATAGAGCATCGGCCTGCGGACTGAAAGGTCCCGGGTTCAATTCCGGTCAAGGGCATGTACCTTGGTTGCAGGCACATCCCCAGTGGGAGGTGTGCAGGAGGCAGCTGATTGATGATTCTCTCTCATCGATGTTTCTAACTCTATATCCTCCCTTCTCTCTGGAAAAAAAAAAAAATCAATAAAATATATTTTTTAAAAAATAGTGCTGGGACAACTAGATATCCACATGTAAAATAAAAATATTAGCACCAATATTTGTAAACCATATATCTGATAAGGATCTAGTATCCAGAATACTTAAAAACTATTACAACTCAACAACAAAAAGACAACAACCCAATCAAATAGGACCAGACACCTGAAGATTAATAGATATCAGAAAGAAGCTTCTAATGGCAAAGATGTGGACCTGGACAAAGGAACTTACAGGAAACAGAGATAATTCAGGGAGAAGGCAATCAGTAACTGTGAAACAAGAACAGGACCCTATCCTATATAATAAAAGGCTAAAATACAAATCGACAAAATGGTGGAACGACCAGTCACTATGATGTGCACTGACCACCAGGAGGCAAACACTCAAGCCGGGCTCATGGCTTTTGAGCACAGTGGCAGTGGCATGAGCCCCTCTTGCCTCTGTGGCAGTGCTAAGGACCCCTTGGGGGATGTCCACCTGCTGGCTTAGGCCAGCTCCCTGCGGGGTCCTGGACTGCGAGAGAGGGCCAGTCTGAGAGACCCCCTCCCCAGTGCATGACTGTCACGCACCAGGCCTCTAGTTGGGGAATACAAGAAAATAGCATTCATAAAATGATCCTGGAAATTAAAAGTAAAAGTAAAAAACTGAATACTTTCAGAAAATGAAGCAGAAAGTGTCAAAACTATCGTTTGTATCCAAGTTAGCCTGACCCTAAAGCCCATGAAAATAAAAGAAAGATATTTTACATTTGTTAATAGTATCTAACCTGAATTATGAACTTGTATTTCCTTGTGATAGGAATAGGGCATCTTATATTGCCAAGCTTATTATAAGGAGTTTGCATGTGTTTTTGTTTTGGGTTTTATGGGATCATCAGAAAAACTAGAAACAACCTATTATTTTTATTTGTTCTGGAATAAGAAATAACAATATTTCTTATCTCTATCCCTTTATTTATGGAGTCATTATGTGCCAATTATGGAATTCCATTCACAAAAATTGCTACAGGCTAAATGCCCACAATAGATATATGGTGTGGTTGTTGTTTGTTTTGACTTGGAGAATTTCATTTTGGAAAAAATGTAAGAAAGCAATGTTTTAGGATTATGGAATTTTGGAGGTAGGAGTAACTCTAGATGTCATCTAGCCTTGCTTTTCCATCTCAACTATGTGAAAAACTAAATTAGATTGAGATTGGAATTCAAGTAGGCTAGCTTCAAGTCCACTGCTATTTCTGTGTCATAAAACTATTAGAAGTAGAAATAGCAATAGCATCCATGCCTGCATATAATTACTTTAAAATCAGGAAACGGTAACTGGGTCATCCACTTCAACCACAGAATAAAATGAAAATGAGGACAAAACACAGGACTTTGTCCTCAAACTGGAGTGCTTATGGAAAAGAAAGATGAGATCTTCTAATTTAACTTTTTCTACATATAATCATCACATATTTATTGAATAGTCACAAAATACATAATGATGAATAAAGCTTCGGAAATATAGAGTGAAGCACAAACAGAATGCTACATATAAGCTGACTTGTGTGACGTAACTACACTATTAAACATCATTTGGGCCCTGACCAGTTTGGCTCAGTGGATAGAGTGTCGGTCTGCGGACTGAGGGGTCCCGGGTTTGGTTCTGGTCAGGGGCACGTGCCTTGGTTGGTCAGGGGCATGTGCCTTGGTTGGTCAGGGGCATGTGCCTTGGTTGCACACATCCCCAGTGTGTGCAAAAGGCAGCTGATTGATGTTTCTCTCTCATTGATGTTTCTAGCTCTCTATCCCTCTCCCTTCCTCTCTGTAAAAAAATCAATAAAATATATATTTTTTAAAAAAACATCATTTGGTCACCACCACCAAATAAAAAAAAACCAAAAACAAACATCATTTGGTGCAACATTCATTAATTTCAATGAATAACTAACTTAGGAGTGTTACATATGAAGTTGAATTCCTCCTACAATTAAACCAGTTAAACATTGTCTTTTGGTGTGGCAATATATTTTTTAGAGTCAGTAAACTGAGAAATCACAGGTAGGTGAAATGGAACTAAGGTCCAGCCTATCCAAGTAAAAATAGTATTTTCTGCTATTTTTAAAACAACCTCTTATATTACAGATGCACTTTGTGTGCAGTAAAGAAAAAGTAAAATGCAGATAAACAAAAATAAAAAAACAGAGATCATCATATTAATGATATTCTAAATCTTTATCTTTGTAATTTAAACCAAAAGTAGATTACATTGTGCATTGCTGTCTGCTCCTCCTCCCCTCCCCACACCATGTTATCTACTTTTCCATTTTAGTAAATTTTATCTCAATTAAAATATACAGATGCTACACTGTCAGAGTCATCTGGTTTGTTCAACAATATTTAGTCCAGAATTTCCATTACATCTATTTATTTTGTCTCCTTAACCTAAGGTGACCAGATGTCCCGCTTTTGGTGGGACAGTCCCGATTTTTAACAATTTGTCCCTCGTCCCGCGGTGTTTTTAAAAAGTCCCGATTTTTGGAAAGAATGCACGACAAGCTAGGGAATGGTGGGAGAACGGGAAGGAAATATATGGGTTTCGGCGGCCAAGCAGTCAATGGTGTCCTGCTTTATCAATGTTAAAATCTGGTCACAACCCTGACCGGTTTGACTCAGTGGATAGAGCATCAGCCTGCGGACTGAAGGATCCCAGGTTGGATTCCGGTCAAGGGCATGTGCCTTGGTTGCGGGCACATCCCAGTAGGAGGTGTGCAGGAGGCAGCTGATCGATGTTTCTCTCTCATCGATGTTTCTAACTCTATCCCTCTCCCTTCCTCTCTGTAAAAAATCAATAAAATATAAAATCTGGTCACCTTACCTTAACCTTTTTTAATCCAGCCACACAACGGAAGCATGACTCTGACCTTGTGAGGACACTCAGCCACTTTTCCCACATCCGATTTTGTCTGAGTTCTTGCTTGTGTCTATTAGCCCAATCCTCTATACTTTGCATTTATTTTTGTTATTGTTGTGGACAAAAGGAGCCACATGCTAACCTGAAAAGCTCAGTGGAGGCCTGCATGGCAGTCTTGCAAACTCGGAGACCTAAAGTAACCACAAAAGATGGTCTGAAAATTAAATATTTAACTACAAACAGATTATAGTGGGTAGTCACAAAGGTCAGCTTAGATCTTTACTGAGCCCGTTTGTCTTTTTGCCTCTAAGATAACATATCTGTGAGATGTCTGGGTAACTTGTAACTTCCCTTTTTCCGCACCCCCTCATCATTATTATCATGTTAACTCTCCCATATTCATCTGTGTAAAAGAAGCATATGTCCATCATCTCACCTTTTGCCCTATCCCAGAGGTTTCCCCCGCTTTACTATATCCCACCTCCTTAATCTATCACCAATGAATTTCATGTAACACACCTACGTCCCTTTCCTTTGATTGCAAATGTATAAATATAGATGTGACCCTCCATTCTCCGGAGCATTATCTCAATTCATTGAGGTTCTGCTTCCCGGCATATGTTGACAGTTTGGCTCAAATAAACTCACAAAATTCTTTACAGGTTTCATTGGTTTTTTTGTTAACATTGTTAACCCTCACCCAATGATATTTTTTTATTGATTTTCAGAGTGGAAGGGAAGTGGAAGGGCAGGGAGAGTCAGAGAGAGAGAGAGAGGGAGAGGGAGAGGGAGAGGGAGAGGGAGAGAGAGAGAGAGAGAGAGAGAGAGAGAGAGAGAGAGAAACACCCAAGTGAGAAAGACATTTTGATTGGTTGTCTCATGCACGCACCCTAGTCGTACCCTGACTAGGGCTAGGGATTGAGCCTGCAACCCCAGTATGAGGAACGTGCTCTTGACTGGAATCAAACCCAGGACCCTTCAGTCCACCAGGCCAATGCTCTATCCACTGAGCCTAGATGGCAGGACTCTCTTGTATTTTATACAAACTGTCAGAAAGCAAAACTGAACGGAATCAATTTGGGGATCTAATTGGCTTTATTAAGTGATTTATGAATCAGGGAGCACCCCAGCTACCAACTATAAGGGTGCTCCAAGGGAGTTGTACAGAATGGAAGGTTTTATACAAATAAGGGAACTATTAACAAAAGAAAAGAAAGGATTTTTAGGGGGTGGGGACATCTTTGTTTGATGGGGAAGAGAATGTGAAGGGTTGCTGCCTGGAGGGTCTGGGTGGGATTCCTAGTGAGGAGTGATTGGGATGTTTGTGAAAGTCAGGGAGAAAGAGGATTTATTTAGAAAACAAGGTAAAATAATGGTGCAGGCTCTGATAGGACTCAATTTGGCTCCTCATCACTTATTCTGTGTGCACTGCATCGCAGCAATAACTTCCCTATTGGTCTCCCTATCATCAGCCTCATTTACATAGTAGGACATTTTTTGCTCTCTCTGCACTGGAGCTTTATAAAACCTAATTGAGTGCTTAGGTCTTTCTGCTTTCTCCTCGCTCCCTTCCTTCCCTACTAGTGCCAAAGCCAGGGCCTGGGGAAAGGTGAATGCCCCCTTCTCACCATTCCCCTGCACAGCAGGATGTGCGGCTACTACACTGGTAACTATTCGCTGGCACTTCAGTGGAAGCTGAGGAAAACTAGCCCCACTTTATTATCCGGTGACATTTATTTACATCTCTCTCTTCCCTTCCAGACTGTGAACAATATGGGAACAAGGCCACATGTTTTTATCTTTATGTACCTCCGGCAACTATTGGCTTAACACATGTTGATACCTTGTTTACTAACACTTAGCTCAAAGGGATCAAGCCTTTTCTTTTTTCTTTTCTTTCTTTTAAATATACCTTTGTTGATTTCAGAGAGGAAGGGAGAGAGAGAGAGATGTAGAAACATCAATGATGAGAGAGAATCATTGATCGGCTGCCAGGTGCATGCCCCCTCCTGTGTCCAGACATGTGCCCTTGACCAGAATTGAACCTGGGACCTGTCAGTCCCCAGGCCAATGCTCTATCCAATGAGCCAAACCAGCTAGGGCTCAAGCCTTTTCTTAACTATTTTTTTTTTCTATTTTTATATATTTTATTGATTTTTTACAGAAAAGAAGGGAGAGGAACAGAGAGTCAGAAACATCAACGAGAGAGAAACATCAACCAGCCTGCCTCCTGCACATCCCCCACTGGGGACGCGCCTGCAACCAAGGCACATGCCCTTGACCGGAATCGAACCTGGGACCTTTTAGTCCGCAGGCCGACGCTCTATCCACTGAGC
The DNA here is from genome assembly GCA_004026665.1 of Murina feae. NCBI lineage: Eukaryota > Metazoa > Chordata > Mammalia > Chiroptera > Vespertilionidae > Murina > Murina feae. The sequence continues at coordinate 5,940 of PVJC01023562.1, read as the reverse complement.
CAAACCGGTTAGGCTTAACTATTTATTTTGATGTAACTTCAAACTTAGAGAAAAGCTCCAAGAAGTGTACAAAAAACTCCCAGATATCCTTTGTCCTGGTTCACCAATTGTTAACATTTTGCCACATTAACTTTCTCTTTCTCTCAAGGATCAGACCAATTTTAAAACCTCTGTTCAACTTACTTCTGTACAATTCATTTTCAATGTCTTATAACACATATCTTTTCTCTTTGAATTCTCTAGTTTCCATGTCCTAATAGAAAGAGAAAAAAACGAAGTAAAAAGGAAAGGATGAACTTAATCTACTAATTAACCATTGGGTTTTCCTTCACTTAAAACTATGAAATTTATTTTGAGAAACTAAGAAAGGCATTTAACATGCCTATGAATAGGGTTAAGGTAGAGGGGAAATGGGCCCACCTCGTAGAAGAGATGATTTTCAGTGAAATTGATGCATCCATCTTATATAAAAACTTTGAAATTTTAACCCTGCTATTTCTGGCTTCTGTAAATGCTTGCTGGCTTAAATAATAAGGAAAATAAGACTACTCCCATTTCAGAGAGGCCATTAAACCTTCTCCAGACGAAGTTATCAGTGCTGGCGTCAGGCCAAGCCTTTGGTTGAGGTCTCAAAGCCCTAGCACATTGGGCCCTTTAAGAACTTGCAAAGGGAACCGGAAAAAACCATATTTGGGAGACAAAGAAGGTAAAAACATATAAATACAGGAAACTTCCTGTGTGATTTCACCCAGAATTTGAGAAACATTTTCCTCTGGGCCCGCGCGTAATAAATGTAACTCCATCTCTCTAAGCGTTGCTTGGTTCTTCTCCGGTTTTTCTGTAACAAAATCACTATAGAAAAAAAGCGTTGCATTATATAAATTGCTCTTCCTGGGAGCATAATGATAACTGCTTCTGCTAGTTACCGAATCAGCCAAGAAAGGTTGGGAGAAACTTACTGTTACAATTTTTTTTTAAAATTCTGGTCCAATGGGTGAGTTTCAGGGAGAATGGATATCAATAGTGCATCTTCATATCCCATGGGACACTTCATTTAAATTCTCTCAGGTCAAATGGAGGTTATCCTTATTCTGACTTTAACCCACACTGATTCTCCAATATTAAGTAATGCCATTTTGTTTTAAGGAAGTGAAATCAATGTAACAGCTGAATTGATAGAGTTCCAAGAATTGCAACATACAGAATAAGAACAATGAAATCATTCAGAGAAGAGGCCATTCACAGAAAGCTTAGTACCACTGTAGTAAGACAATAAAGGACAAACTGGAATGAAAAAGAAGTGTAGCTCAGGACTCTGACTTAAAAACTTTTCTAAAATTAAGTTTACTTTATGGCCTATTAAAATTCACACTACAGGTTCTTTGCTCAATCCATTCAATTCATTCATTCCACAAATACTACGTGCTATGCCCCACATTGGGTCAAACACAGTTCTAGACACAGCCTGTCACAGCAAGCAAATCATCCTTGTCCTCATTTAGCTGAGTGTCAGGTGGAAAAGACAGATGATGAATAGACTACGTAAGTAAATTAGTGGGCTACAAGGAAATAAGAGCAAGGTTGGATGAATCCAGTGGCTGGAACAGGATTCATCATCAGGGTAGACTTTGTTGAGAGGTAACTTTAAACAGACTTGGAAGAGGAGCAAATGTTTGGGGGAGGAGCCTCCCAGGAAGAGGCAATGGTTAGTATGGAATTCCAAGAAGGCAGCATGAGCATGAAAAACAACAGGGAGGCCTGAGCACCTGGAGCTTAGTTGGCCAGGAGGGAAGTGGGAAGAGATCAGGTCTGACCTGTGGCTACTGAAGAATGTCAGCTTCCACTCTTTCTTTGTTTACTGGGATGAACACAGTCTGAGTTCATTTTGAAAGGGTCTCATTGGCTTCTTTGTTGAGAATAGACTGAGGGGGAGCAGCAGAAACAGGGGGCCAATGGGTAGAGTACTCCAATGATCTAAGATAGGACTGAGATTGGTTTAGACCACAGTGAAAGGGGATCACATGCTGTGCCCTGCCGACAGAACCAGCAGGATTTCCTGAAGGATTGAATGTGTCCGGGAGAGGAAGAAGACTCCGAGTTCCTCCAAGGGTTTTGTCCAGAGCAACTATAAAAAAGCACTTGTGATCAACTGTGGTGGGGAAGCTGCTGATGGAGCAGGCTTGTGGGGAGGAGAGCAGATCAGGAGTTCAGTTTGGCGTTTATTACTTGGACAACTAAATGGGGAAGTAAGTAAGCAGTTGGATATGTAAGTTGAGTTCAGGAGAGAGGTCTGGGACACAATTGGGGAGTTGTCAGTATATAGATGATATTTTTAAACTTATTCCCATTCTTTTAACCTGCACATAAATTTAATTCATATACCTTCTGTCTCCTTTCAAAAACCGTTAACATTATACCATATTTGCTCTACATTTCCCTATTTATAAATGCTTTTATTTTGTTTGATAAAGGAATAACTTGAAAATTGGAGATGTAGGGGAAGAACAAACTTTCCTCTACACTCAAGGTTCTTCTGGCTCTTCTGTTTATTGATTTTAGAGAGAGAAAGGAAGAGGGGGTGGAGAGCAATATCAATATTTTTTTTGATCCACTATTTCACTGGCTGATCTCTGTATGTGCCCTGACCAGCGACCTAACCGTGCAACCTTGGTGTATCAGGACGATGCTCTAACCAGCTGAACTCCTGGCCCTCCTGGCTCTTCTAATAATCAAATAGACACGAAACAGATTAGCAAGAGAAAATAACCAAACTTAATACACATATGTATGGGAACTCCAAATACATGAGAGAGTCACAGATCCCGCATGCAGGAGAGGTTCAGATGCGGAAAGGAACAAGGCTATAAAAGACATCCTGAGCGAGGAATGCCTTGGGGGTTGCAAAGGGTCATTGGAGATGTTAAGAAGAGCAGATGCTTAGTAAACAGAAGTTTGTCCTGCCCCATAGATAGGTCAAAAGATGTTATCTCTGATAACCTTGTTATGGGTAAGGCCCCTAATTCAAATTTTTCTATGTAGTTAAGGGAGAGCTAGAAATTTCTCTCTTTTTAAAAAAACAACAAATTTTTATTGATTTCAGAGAGGAAGGAAGAGGGAAAGAGAGATAGAAACATCAATGATGAGGGAATCATTCATTGCCTGTCTCCACACACCCCCTATTGGGGATTGAGCCCACAACCCAGGCTTGTGCCCTGAGCAGGAATCAAACCACGACCTCCCGGTTCATAGGTGGATACTCAACCACTGGGCCATTATGGGGGAACGACCCGGGCATGTGCCTGATTTGGAAATCCAACCATGACTTCCTGGTTCATAGGTCAACGCTTAACCACAGAACAACACCAGTTGGACCAGAAATTTCTCTTGAGCTGCAGCTAAAGTTGCCTTTAGCTCAAAACAATCTGCTTGTCACTCCCAACACTCTTGCATTCCTGAATGAAACAAAGTGAAAAGGCTGGATGAGAAAACCAGGGAATGAATGCAAACAATGGCCAGGGCCACAGAAGAAGCCCTGGGCACTTCAAGATTAAGAGGTGGCTAGAGGAGGCAGAACCCAGAAGGAACAACCATCCAGGGAGAAGAAGACAACGTGGATAAAGTGTTAAGCTGGTGGACATTCTCTTCTGATTCCTTAATTTTACCAAAATGTAAAGGGAGAGATGCACAAGTCTTTCATGGGAAGATGGAAATTGTTCTTCTAACTTCAAAGCTTCCCCTTCACACTTACAGAATCAGCAGTTTCTATTTCCTTGGCCTAATTAAGACTGAGTAGTGATGAAAGAAATCTAATCACTCCCTTGAATTGTTTTAAATGAGCAACCTAATAAACCCCAGCTCAACGACCCTGTAAAGGATTGAAGGGTAGCAGAATATGCCACCCTCCTATATGCTGCTTTGGTGTATTGATTATTTTAAGCTAACGGCACTCAAAAAATAGAAAATGCAAAAAGGGACTTTCTCTGAACTCCCCATATCTGTCTGATGGATTTACCGTCTTAAAACCCCTCCCTAGGCATCTCATCAACCAGGGAAGATGGACTCTTATCACAGGAGAGAAGATTAGAAGTGGACACCACACCCAGACAAATGTCACAGACTATAATACCTCTCATCTGTTCTTCTGAGAACCCATTCATCTTTCCTAAAAATCATTTAATTCTCCCCTAACAGACCTACATACCCTTTCTCTATTAAAATAGTATTTAACCCTGAATTCTAAAGCACCATGGGAGTTAGTTTTGCTCCCCTGGGTATCTCTCTTGTATGTATGAGGTATGCATGTTAATCAACTTCTGTTTGTTTTTCTCTGTGGGAGCCCCTTGCACATCCAGCGTGGTTCAGGGTTCGAGTTCTGGAGGAGGCTGCACACAAAATGAAGAGAGAGAGAGTAGAATCAATTTGGAAACTGGGGAGCCAGGCGGAAGCCTACCTCTAGTGGGGATGACTGCCACTGGTGCCTGGGCCTCACCAGCCTTTTATTGAGTCTCTGGGAAAAACATCCATATCCTTAGGCAGGAAATTCCAAGCAAGAATTTACATGTAATTAACAGGTGGGGGGTTTGCTGTAATTAACAATGTTTCAACTTAAACTATGGGTGTATAGCTTTGACCTTTCAGAGCAACCAAGGTTGGTGAAAACAATCAGTTTCCAGCATCAAAACAATCAGTTTCCAGCATTTCTCTCTCTTTTTAAAATTTTTTTTTATTGATTTCAGAGAGGGAAAGGAGAGAGATAGAAACATCAATGATGAGAAAGTATCATTGATTGGCTGCCTCCACACGCCCCCTATTGGGGATTGAGCCCACAACCCAGGCATGTGCCCTGAGCAGGAATCAAACCATGACCTCCCGGTTCATAGGTGGATACTCAACCATTGAGCCATGCCAACTGGGCAGCTGTGGCTGGTTTTGTTGCTTTTCTGGGCCTGCAGCTAAAGTATAACTAAGGTCTAGATGGGTCCAAACCTCACGACCAGCAATATGTTAGGGGAGGAAAGGCACCTGGGGTGAGGTCCCACCTTACAATTGTCCTTTCCACCCTAGTGAGCTTCTGTACCTGGCCCATCCTCCTTGCTCTGCTCCTGTGTCTCTAACTGCCTTCCTCAATAATGGTCTCAAATTAAAACTTCCTAATAGCTGGTCATGGCAGGCAGTCATGCCTTAGGTTGGTACCTTCCTTGACAAAGGTCAGTCTTTACCTTAACGGAGATTGTCTACTGCCTTTTTGCATCTACGGTAACATACCTTGGAATGTGAAAGTAACCCCCTTTATTCCAGACCCCTCAGAGCACAATCTCCCACCACAGACCACAGAACCCCACATTGTTACTTGTTCTCCCGAATACCATCTGAAAGTGTTCCTTGTTAACTACCCTGTACTCACCAATGTAAAAGTATGTGTCAATCTGTTTTACTTCTTATCCCATCTCAGAGATTTTCCACTTTGTTTTCTCCAGTCTTCCTAATCCACTACTAATGGATTTCACGAACCCTCTTATGTCTTATCCTTTGATTCTAATGTGTAAAGTAAGTGGTGAAACTGCCATCTTCCAGACCATTTTCTCAATTTGTTGAGATTTTACTTCCTGGTGATTACTGTCGGTTTGGCTGAAATAAACTCATACATAATCTCACAGGTTGGACATTTCTTACATAGACAAAACTAATCAATCAAATTCAGAAACTAATCTTAACTAATAAAAGCATAATATTAAAATTAACCGTTTCTCCAAGACGGGGGTAAGCCACGCCCACCAGCCAATCAGAATGGCTGTATGCAAATTAGCTCAGGGAAGATGGCGGCCGGAGGCCCTGGAGGCCAGTGCAGTGCCAGCGGCAGGGTGAGCGGGATGTGGGGGTGGGCGGGAGGGAGATGGCATGGTGGCATTGTTGTGGGGGTGGGGAGCGATCAGCCTGGTG
>PVJC01023561.1:0-26320 GCA_004026665.1 Murina feae | reverse complement strand
TTTTATTGATTTTTTACAGAGAGGAAGGGAGAGGGATAGAGAGTTAGAAACATCGATGAGAGAAAAACATCGATCAGCCGCCTCCTGCACACTCCCCACTGGAGTTGTGCCTGCAACTAAGGTACATGCCCTTGACCGGAATCGAACCTGGGACCCTTGAGTCCGCAGTCTGATGCTCTATCCACTGAGCCATACCGGTTAGGGCTAAAACATAGTTTTAAATGTTATAATCTAATAAACATAAAATAAAAAATTAATTTTGAATATGATGTTTGGTATTAGTTTGAAATCACTTGCTTTGTGACCCGGCTTACATGAACAGGGCTGGGGAATCAGGACCGGAGCAGTAAAAATCAAAAGCACTGCCCTGACTGGTTTGGCTCAGTGGCTGAAGCGTCAGCCTGCGGACTCAGGGGTCCCAGGTTCGATTCCAGCCAAGGGCATGTACATTGGTTGCGGGCACATCTCCAGTGGAGAGTGTGCAGGAGGCAGCTGATAGATGCTTCTCTCTCATCGATGTTTCTGACTCTCTATCCCTCTCTCTTCCTCTCTGTGAAAAACCAATAAAATATATATTAAAAAAAAAAAAAGCACTGAATTCTTCATATTCTTCAAAAATTCTTCTGTATTTTTATTTTATTCCTATTCATGCTCCAGTGTTTGTCTTAATAATTAGATAAATAGGAGTTTCACGCCATTGGAGACTTACTGGGCTTATATTTATGGTCTAAACCTTTATAGAAAATTTAAACAAATAGTCAACAGAACAAAAGTCAGATAAAAAACAACCAAAAAACTACAAAAAAGGATGTGACAGACATGGCCAGATGTGACCATGAGGGCAGTACACGGTGGCTGGAGTAGGAGCTGAGACATCAGATGGGCGAGCACAATGAGTATTTGGGGGTAAGAGTTCATGCCAGGACACAAATGCCACAGGAAGGGCATAAGGGTAAGGGTGGATATACGTGTGAAGTCAAAAGAGGCAGACCTGGCCCCGGGGTGAAGGCTAGCAGAGTCTGCACCTTGGGTGCTGTATCTTCTGTGCGCAGTCACACAGTGCATCTGTGCCGATGGATGACCCCGGGAGGGGTCACAGAGGGACACACTCCTGTCAGCAGATGGAGTGACTGTTTTCCTCACTTGTCCTCCCCACTCTGTGCGTGGACTTATCTCTCTCTCCTTCTCTCTTCCTCTCTGAAATCAATAAAAAAATATGTTTTTACAAATGAAAAATTCTAAGGAGGTGTGCTTGCAGGTCATGAGCTCTCCCGAGTGGGTTTCAGGCATCAGACGCAGGGAACTAGGGTGAAGCCTTTCCTCACCAGCCAGAGCAGAGTAGGTGGGTGTGCCCAGTGAGCCCTTGGCCAGCCAGCGGGTGGGCTCATCCCTTCTTTTACTCCTCCTCCTGCTCACAGCTCTGGACCCTCACCACCCAGCCCAGCGAGGCTTCAGCAAGCCTCTGGGTCACTGCAGCCCCTTCCTCCTCTGACACCTGTGGGCACTGGGTTTGGACGTGGGGCTGCCCTGTTCACACTCTTCATCACCCGTGTCATCAGGGTGGAGCCCAGAAATAACACGTCAGTCAGCACTGGGTGGGGCTGATCAGTGTGTCCTGGCAACCACCTGATTTGAAAAGTCTCCACCTGTCTCCAGCTCTCTGTTTCTGCCTGAGCTTGGGACAGGGCACTGTGTCCCCACGCCCCCCACTCTGGTCCCCAGCTCCCATTCTTGCCGCCTCTCTGCCCTCACCTCAGGACTCCAGAGTTCCTCCCGGTCTCAGAACACATCATCCAACTGCCCCCTGTAGTCATCTTTGGGTGGAATCCAAGCCTGGGACAATGAAGGGAGGCATTTTTATTCTTAGGGTCTATGTTCTTGTCACCGTGGGCTCTAGGTTTAGGAGCGCTCTCCAAATTCTTTTGGAACTTACTCACAATAAGAATTATTCTCCCCCCCCCCCTTTTCAAGGATGAGCTTCACCTCATTCTGTTGAAGGATATTTGTGTTTTTCCCCATCTTTTAAAAAATGTATATTTTTTATTGATTTCAGAGAGGAAGGGAGAGATAGAAACGTCAAGTGATGAGAGAAAATCATTGGTCGGCTGTATCCTGCATGTCCCAAACTGGGGATCGAGCTTGAAATGCAGGCAATATGCCTTGATTGGGAATCTAGCCGTGACCTCCTGGTTCATAGGTCCACACTCAACCACTGAGCCACACCGGCCAGGCTTGCCCCTATATTTTATCTCCACTTCTCTTTCCTCCCCCTCAATATTCAGGCCACGTTTCTGTTACTACAGAGGTGAGCTACCCTCTGCGACACTCCTCACCAACAGGGAAGGAACTCGCTGTAGGCTGCAGGTAGAGCTTCCAAAACTCAGAACCATCCCTCCAAAGGCCTGGCCAAGATCGGGAAGAGTCATGTCTGTCCCTGGTGCTCTGGGCCTCCAGCTGCACAGCCGTGTGTGTGTGTGTGTGTGTGTGTGTGTGTGTGTGTGTGTGTGTGCGGGCGCGCCTGTCCCCAGGGACCCATATTTTCCACTTGTATCAAAAGACTGACCCATTTTCAGTAACCACCTCTTGCAGTGGGCGAGGCCTTTGTTGGGTTTGTATGGAGGCCTGGACTATGCCTGCAGCTGAGCCCGGCTGTGTCTGAGAGCAGTGGTGGGTGCTTAGCAGGTGGGAAGGAAGCACGACCATGACTCTCATCTCCTTTCTTTCAGGAGAATTTCCCAGACTCTGGTTTCCTTTTACTCAGTCATAATTTGAACCTGTCTCTAGACACAAAGTCCACAGTGGACAATGGGAGCATGCTAGGAGCATAACCTGGCTGGTAACTGGGACTCGGAGCCGGCAGCGAAAGCCTGCGTCCAGGTGGGGGGGGGGGGGTTCTGGGGGCACCAGGGTGAGCTCCTGCTCATGGCTGAGCCCCTCCCTCTCCAGAGAGCTTCAAGCCAAGCCAGGCGCACTCAGCATGTGTCCTAAGTCCCAGCAAGTTGAACTGTGTTTGGTTTGTTTGTAAATTTCATTGCGCTTACAATAAAAATGATTGCTTAGCCTCTGAAAATTCTCTGGTCCTCCTGTTTACGGACCCCAGTGTTCCGGGGCTGTACCTGGCCTCATTCAGGGGCTGCATTCACTGGTGCAGCGGGCTTTCTTCTAGATGATGGCATCGAGCCTACTATTACCCGCCTTAAACTTATGACAATTGTTGGCATAATATAAAATCCATCTATTTCTATTGAACAAAGAGACTGGACAAGACTAATGTCCAAAGTGTTAGCCAGATATTGCCTTTCTTAAGAAACACCTCATGCCTGGCTTCTGTCTCAGTAAGGGTCCGGAAAAGAGTGTGTTCTTCCTCTTTTGGGGCAGTGTGAGGGAAATGTTTCAGTCGAGGGCAGGACAGTACAGTGTGGCTGCTGAGAGCACAGCCTGTGGAGCGACCACAGTCCCGGCTCTGCCATCACCCAGCCCCAGGACCTGGAACAGTGCTTGAGTCTCAGTGTTCTCCTCTGTAACATCAGGTTATCAGAGGCACTGCCCCAGGGGTGTTTTATTGTTATTATTTTTTTAAATAAAAAAGTTTAGCCCTAGCTGGTTTGGCTCGGTGGATGGAGCGTCGGCCTGCGGACTGAAGGGTCCCAGGTTCGACTCTGGTCAAGGGCATGTACCTTGATTGCAGGCACATCCCCAGTGGGGGGCGTGCAAGAGGCAGCTGATCGATGTTTCTCTCATCGATGTTTCTAACTCTCTATCCCTCTCCCTTCCTCTCTGTAAAAAAAATCAATAAAAAATATTTTTAAAAAAGTTTAAATTGTGATCAAACACATAACATTTACCATCTTACCCTTTTTCAAGTGTACAGTTCAGTAGTGTTAAGTACATTCACACTGTTGTGCATCAGCTTCTAGAACTCCTTTCATCTGGTGAAAGTGAAAACTTGTACCCATTAAACGACCCCTCTCCCCTTCCCTCAGCCTCTGTCTCTATGAATTTGACCTCATTAGGAACCTTATATAAGTACAATCATACAGCGTTTGTCCTGTTGTGTTTGGCTTAGTTCACTCAGCACAGTGTCCTCTAGGTTCCTCCAAGTTGTAATCGATGTGAGAATCCCCTCCCTTTTCAAGGCTGGATAATATTTCGTTGCATGGATGAACTAAATATTGTTTATCCATTCTTCTGCCCATGGATTGCTTCTACTCTTAGGCTGTTGTAAATAATGCTGCTGTGAACTAGGCATGCAAACATCTCTTTGATACCCTGCTTTCAATTCTTTTGTGTATATGCCCGAAGTGGAGTTGCTTGATCTTATAGTAATTCTATTTTAATTTTTGAGGAACTACCATACTGTTTTCCACAGCAGCTGCACCATTTTACATGCTCACCAGCAGCAATACACAAAAGATTGAATTTCTCCACATCTTCGCCAACGCTTGTTATTTTCCTTTATTGTTGGTGTTCTTTTCTTTTTTAAAATGTTTTTAAATAGTAGCCACCCTAATGAGTCTGATTGTGGCTTTGCATTGCCCTTCCTAATGATTAATAAGTTGAGCACCTTTCCTTGTGTTTGTTGATCATTGGGATATCTTCTTTGGAGAAATGTCTGTTCAAGTCTTTTCCCATTTTTGCTTTGCCCGTTTGTGTTTTTTTGTTGCTGTCAAGTTGTTTGGGGGGTTGTTTTGAGGATTTAATGAGAAAGCACATGAAATGTGCTTCTCCTAGCATCTGGAACACAGGCAGATAGTGCCCCATGCATGTCAGTTCTTACACTTAGTGACACATGAGACAGTCACACCTCAAACACTGCCTAACGGACAATGGGGTAAAGTAGTTTCCACCAGCCTCTCCTCCACACTTCCCAGCAGTCTCCCAGGCCTTGCATCCTTCCCTCCGTCTCACGGGCATCCCAGCCTCACACTTTTACCTTCATAGCCATAACCCCACACAAGACCTGCTTCCGGCCTCCTGGCTAGGCCTGCTCCGGGCTGTCCTGTCACACAGCTGCCACTCTGTGTCTGGGGTCCCAATGGAACAGCTGACCTCCCTGAACCAAAACAAATGGGAATTTAGGAAATGTGACTAAACTTTTTAAATAACCTTTTAAATAAACCGAACTTGAATTATGAAGTCCTAACCACTGTTCTACAGTATACACAACATACATTTTTTATAAGATAAAAAAAATGAAACAAAAATTCAAAGGATGTCCAAGGGTTGGCATCTGCAGAAAGACCTTCAACTCCCATGTCGAGCCTGTGCTGCCCCTTGTCAGCCACCCCTACTCCTTCCCCTTTCCTACCAGCTTGACCCCCCAAAAAAACACAACCCTGTTTACTGCCTTCTGAACAAGATGTGGCATTGCCTTCCCTCTGATGCACACACTTTCAAATCAAATCAACATTGTATGAATGAAAATAACACAAGCCAAACAGGAAGATAACGTTTATGCGGACTCTCACGGTGTCCATCTAAGGCAAAGAAAAAGCTGCTGCTGAAAAAGAAACAGCAAACATTGCTGAGCACTGCCTGACCAGCTGCCAGTGGGTGTGCTCTGTCCCCACCATCAGCCTGATCAGTACAGGTCCTTCCACTTGCCCATCCCCCGGTGACATTGTCTGCTTCCTGCTACCTGCGTGTATTTTCCTTGGGCTTTCTTATCCTTACTGTTGATTGGTTGCTCTTTGTTTTTGTACTATGTTATCACAAAATCCTAGATCATATCACTTCAAGTTACTGTCTCATTTGTGCTCGTTTGCTGGGTAGCCTCTGGAGGTGGCCTCAGGTCAGGCTCCCTGGGCAAGGACTGGGAAGTGGGGGTTGTGTGTGGATCGGGTGAGTGCTCTCGAAGCAGGCAGGATGGGGCCCCAGTAGAGCTGAGGACTTCAAGGGGCTCTGGGCTGAGCATGGCCCTGCCAGGGCCGTCCTGAGTCCTGGTGAGGGGCTGGGCCCTTACTTCCATGGAGCAGTCATTGCAGGCCCACAGACCTGTGGTGGGACTGGCGGGAGCGCCCCCTGCAGGACTCCCCTCCAACCTCACCGCTGGGGAAGTTTCATGGTTGTATCATCACAGCACCTGGGGTTCAGTTCTTCCTTTTACACCAATCGTGGGGATTCGGGTCAGCTGGCTAGTGGGTGACTCAGCTTCCCAAATCTCAGGCTATGTGCTGCTTCCTCAGACCACTTCTGAGAGCAACTCTCTTGGGTGGGGGTTCCTGGGAAACTGAGTTTGTACCCCCAACTCACTCAGTCCTCCCATGTGGGCTGCTCCAAGAGCAGGGCAGGTAGGCCCCTTTGGATGAGTCTCCCTAGAGAGGAGCTTAGCAGTGACTGACAAGGATCAATACTCCTTGTGATGTGGGCCTTGGTCCCGAGGGGCATCTGGGTGGTCGGCCACAGCGTCCACTACAGTGATTAAGACTTCCTCCTTTCGGGCCATTCAGCTGGGGTTCATGGAGTGCCCTGGGGAGACAGCCACATGGCCTGGCCTTCCTGGAGCTCGAGTTCCAGTGGGAAGAGAGAGATTACACAACCAATTACACGACTGCCATTTAACCGTGCCTGGAGGAAGCCTGACGGGGAGCAAGGGGACATCTGATAGAGGCGTGGGGGTGGCAGGTGGGGGTAGTTTAGGCGGGACAACTCAGGTTTAAAATTTTTTTAAATTCTCAGTTATAGTTGCCATACAACATTATATTAGTTTCACAAGTGCAACTCAGTGGGTAGACATTTGTGTATCTAGTGATCACCTGATAGGTCTAGTACCCATCTGGCACCGTACACAGTTATTAAATCTTATTGACTATGTTCCCATGCTGTACTTTACAGCCCTGTGACTATTTTGTAACTACCAATTTGTACCTCTTAATCCCTTCACCTTTAATATATATAAAATTTATTTCAGAGAGGAAGGAAGAGGGGGGGAGAGAGAGAGAAGCATCAATAATGAGAGAGAATCATTGATCAGCTGTCTCCTGCACGCCCCTCACTGGGGATCTAGCCAGCATGTGCCCTGGGCATATGTCCTGACTGGGAATCAAATTGTGACCTCCTGGTTCCTAGGTTGATGCTGAAGCAGTGAGCTGTGCTGGCCAGGCAATCCCTTCACCTTTTCCCCTAAGCCCTCCCACCCCCCTCCCCTTCTGGCAGAATTTGATTTTTATATAATTGGAAAGGAAGCTGTGCCTTCAGCTCCTTTCCGAAGAGTATTGGTGTGCTGCAAGCTGGTAAACGGTGCACACAGGGGCTGGGCACAGAGAGCAAGGTGGGCTTCTCCCTGCTGAGCAGAAATTCACAGGACTTGGCACCTGCCAAGGTGGGCATCTGTCCACCCCCACCTGCCCGTCAGCCTGCCTGCCAACACCTACTCTGGAAGAAAGTCCAAGTCCACAGGTGTGTCCTGTCCGCATCTACTTTTGGGAAGGGCAAACTGTGACTGACTGTGGACACCGGGGAAGCAGGCTAGAAAGCTTGCTTGGGACGCCAACAGCAGCTGATTGGCACCCTGTATTCGAGAAGCAGCCCACTGTGCCAAATAGGATGAGAGCAGGAAGCACCCTCACCCAGTTATTCTGTAGCATTTCAGGATTTAAGGGCCCTCCGTCAGATCTGGGTGACCCTGGTTTAAGGACACGCTGGCAGAATTGGGCTTTGCCCTGGGTCTTCTGCAGGAAGTTGCTCTGAGCACTTGCCATTCAGAATGGTTCTCAGAAGAGATGTGCAAGCTATTTAGTGCAAATGCTTCACTTTCCTTGTGAAATAGTTGAGCATTGAAAAGGCTAAAATTGACCAATGTCACATGCTGGTCACAGTACCAGTAAAGGTCACACTCAGTGACAGCTGCCAGCTGCTAACTCGGGGAGCTGGCCGCAGCACCAGTGACCTTCTTGTCAATGATCTGACAGAGGCAGTCATACGTAAGTGCTGTAAATGGGTGCCCAGTACATGGTTTTCAGCAGGGCATTACTACCCTGGTTTTCGCAAAGTGGGGGTCCCTTCTGACAACTTAACTTTTAACTTCTGTTTTCGATTTAAACGTTTTTATTGAGAAATAAATCTAAGAGACAATGAGGTCTAAAACAGCGGGAGAAACGTCCCATAATCCTAACTCCCAGATACTCTCTGAAACCTTGACATTGTTGTATTTGTTCACACACAGACACTCACACACACATACAGACTCACACTCATACACTCACATTCACTCATCCAGACATACACACATTCACATACTAACACACTCACATACACAGACTCACACATCCCCTCACATTTACTCAAACATTCACATGTACACTCGTGTGCATGTGCACATGCACACACACTCACATACATGCACACATATGCAGATATTTAACATCACGGAGATCATTTTGTCTATATAATGTTACAGTTTGATTTTTAAAAATAGAAAACTGTGACATAGCAAATCATATGAAGTGCCCTTTGAAAGAGCAGGGTTGTTTTTTTATAATATACTAGGGGCCCGGTGCACAAAAATTTGTGCACTGGGGGGGTAGGGGTGGGGGTCCCTCAGCCCGGCCTGTGCCCTCGGTGAGGGGCTGAGAGCCATTAGTGCAGGCCTGGACATTTCCCACCGGAGGGCCCACGATTGCACACGCCTGGTGGGCCCACACTGCTGAGGGGACACACCTGGCGCAGAGTTGGGTGGCAAGCCAGGGGCGGACGCTGGTGCAGAATCCCTCGGTGGGGCCCTGCTGCTGAGCAAACACACCCGGGGTGGAGCTGGGCAGTGGACTGGCTTCGGATTCTCCGCACTGTGCAGCAGACGCTCCCGCATGCCCTGTGGAGGCCCCTGGGGGGTGGATGAAGGTAGCGGACCCTGGACGGGTGTTCCTGGACACCCTGTGGAGGGCCCCAGGGCAGAGCCAGGCAGTGGACCCAGGACAGGCGTTCCTGGATGCCCCGCAGAGGCCCCTGGGGGGCAAAGCCAGGCAGCAGACCCAGGACAGCTGCTCCTGCACACCCTGCAGAGGCCCCGTGCTTTTGCATGCCCCGGGGAGGCCCCCAGGGGGTGGAGCCAGGCAGTGGACCTGGGACAGGCGCTCCTGGATACTCCTCGGAGGCTCCCGGGGGCGGAGCTAGGCAGCAGACCCAGGACAGCTGCTCCTGGACGCCCTGAGGAGGCCCCAGGCCAGACCCCCCCCCACTGAGCTGACACACCTGGCACAGCTATGCCAGCCGTGGAGGCTCCCAGTGCAGAGCCGCCCTGCCAGCCTCCATCTTGGCTGGGTTAATTTGCATACAGCCGCTCTGATTGGCTGGTGGGTGTGGCTGTGAGCAGAGGCTCAGCCAGCCTAGGCAGGCAGTTGCAACAGTTTGCTCTAGTTCCATGGCTGTTGGCCTCCATCTTGGCTGGGTTAATTTGCATACAGCCGCTCTGATTGGCTGGTGGTAATGGTCAAATTTGCATGTTTCTCTTTTATTATAGAAGATACTAATATCTTTATTGATTTCACAGAGGAAAGGAAAGGGAGAGAGAGAGAGAAACATCAATGATGAGAGAGTCATTGATCAGCTGCCTCCTGCATGCCCCTCTACTGGGGATTGAGCCCACAATCTGGGCATGTGCCCTTGACTGGAGTCGAACCTGGGACCCTTCAGTCCACAGGCTGGCACTTTATCCACTGAGCCAAACCAGCTAGGGCTAGGAAGAGCATTTTTTACATGAGCATAATCTATTCAACATTCGGCCGGTAGCTATCACATGCCTATAAATGTGTGATAGCATGGAAGGGAGAGGGCATTCTAGGGTGAGCAAACCAACCAGGCCTCTGCACTCAGGGAGTTGGAGAGGAGACAGAAAACAAAAGGTAGATGTGAGTAAAAATTACCTTAGGACTTTGGAGGAAATAAAGATATTGGGCTGGAGAGTTCAGACGCGATGTGTGTGATATCCTGAGGACATCACATGTGAGCAGAGACCTAACCAATGTTAAGGACCCAGAAGATGAAGATCTGGGGGATAAGTTTTCTTCTTCAGCTAATGGGACCAGCAAGTGCAAAGGTAGAAGCAATCATAGCAAGTTTAGGGACAGACAGAAGCCGCTGACTGCTTCTTCTCTAGGCTCACGTGGAGAGGAGGGGGACAAGACCCCCGGTTTCACAGAGGGTGTCAGTCACCTGTCCGCTCAGAGGATCCACATACAGGAAGGCACTTGACCGGCCCCACCGACTGATACTTGCCCTTCAGAGCCTGTCTGGGAGTTCAGCCTTGGATCCAGCGTTGGTAAGGCTGTCTCCAGGCTCTGGCCCCGTTTCCTTCCTGGCACCTGCTACCCCAGCCCCTCCCACAGGCTGACCCACATCCTGGGCTCTTCACAGAAGTGGAGCTCTGAGTTGGTTCTCCCCAAGCCTTTGTCTCCAGGAGTGTTTGCCTCCCAGGCGAGGGCAGGTAAGGCCTGGAGGTCACTTGGCTTTGTGGAGGCTCTCTCCTGGGATGAGTCATGGTCACAGTCTGTAGGTCATCTTCATTCATTCAGAACCTGCTTATTTCAAAAGCACCTCCTGCCAGCCTTTTATGTTTCAAACAAGTTTCCTTGCTGAAATTTTCTACAGTTATTTAATCAATTATCTTTTTTTATGAATGACTATATATATATATATATATATATATATATATTTTTTTTTTTTTTTTCCTTTTCCTTTAATCTTTTCATGACTCTGAAGAGCTCAGGAGTAGTGCAGGCTACAGTGGCCACCCTTCTTTCCACCAGCTCCCAATACTAGAGGCTCTGGGTTGGCCCCTGGGTGCCCCACCCTCCTGTGGCCCTGCTTCCAAGTCTCTTTGTTGGAGTGGAAAATCCTTACCTGCATTTCATTAGCCCTGCTTTCTAAGGCACCAGAATGCCCCCCACCCTCCCTCCCCCCACCTCCACAGCGCACTGGATTGGCCTAGGGGCAGTGTTAAGGCTGTGACCTCCAGGGATGAGTGCCCACTCCACAGCCACCTTCCCCAGACAGGCCCTCAGTGGAGTCAGGCAACGCTGCTCCCTTGTCCCAAACCCTTTCAGATCCTCTTTCATGGCTACAGAGAGCAGCAAGACCTGAGCCTTGGGCCTCTGCAAGCCTAGAGGGCCTCCTGCTCTCTACAGGCTGTGGGAGACCTGGCATCAGGCTTCCCCCTGTGGTGCTTTGGCTGGGGTTGTCAGTGAAGCCTTAGGGGCCAGAGAGCTCTTAATGGCCACATAGACCTTCTCACTTGAAAACAAGCTGGTTGCTGGCCTCAGCTGCTCCTGCAGCCCTGGGCTGTGAACTGTCTGAGAAAGGGCTGTGGTGGCTGTTGAGAAGGCAGGGCACTTGGGGTCAGAGGCCAGGGTCAGGGACCTCCCTGAGTGCACTCTTCACCGCCCCCCCCAGCCAGTGTTCAGAGCTCAGAGGTGGGTGCTCCTCCCAGCAGCCTCTGGGCCACAGTGAGCAGATCAGGGAAGATGTCAGGGCCAACACTCCAGCCCTCAGACACCATGGCATTCTCTGAGGGGCTCCACACAGCCATCCTGGGAGAATGACACCCACACTCTCTTCCCCTAACACGTGCATCCTTGTCTCAGAGCTTAAGCACTTCTGAGCTTTGGGCCAGCCTTCCTGAACTAGGACCCCAACCATGAAGTTGAGCGTCCCACTGTGGCCTCACGTGTGAAAGTGAGGTGGGGTTGGGTGATGGGCAGGCCAGGGGAAGGACAGGCACTTACACCCTTCTCCCTGTGAATGGGAAGGGTTTGTTTCAGTGTGGGTGATAATATGCAGAAATGAGTAGGCAGTTGGGAAACAATTTTATTTTTCTTTATGAACTGTCTGAGAATCAATGTTTGTTCTTGGGAAACAGGACACATGTGATAAAGGTAAGTGCGTGGACAACCAGGGGATAACAGGGATCTAGGAGACCTGGAAGGAGCCTCATTCACCATGTCCATCATCACCCCTGACTGTTCCAAGGGACAGAATGCCAAATGTCACAGCTGACTGTCCTGCGGAGGCCTTGTGGTGTGAATCTGGAGAATTCAGACTAGGAACTGTCTGGCAGGGCTCAGAGAATGGAGGTGCTCTGGCCAGGGGTTGGGGAGCAGGGTTACTGAGGGCCACGAATGAGGGAATCTCTCTGAGGGTCAGTTCACGAGGTCTATTTCCCACAGGGAGTGTTGTCAGATTCTTCTCATCATGGAGTGCCATTCTCTTAGGCTTCTCCTAACCTCTCAGTAAAGTCTCATACAGTCAGCCCACCTGCATGGTGAAATGTGGAAAGAATGAAGTCACTGCTGAGGAGAGAGTCAATTTGCATATTACTCTTTTATTAGATTAGATGTATATATTCCGAATAAATACATGAAAAGATGCTCCCAATTGTTAACCCTAGAGACATGCAAATTAAAACCAGAGTAAGATACCATTACACACTCACTAGAATGACTAAAGTTAAAAGACTGATATAACAGGTGTCCGGGGACATGGAGCCACCGGAAATCCCAGATATTGACTGAGGGGATGAAAAATGGTGCAGCCACTAAGAAAACAGTATGGTAATAACTTGTAAAACTAAACATATCCTTAGCACAATCCAGCAATCCCATTCCTAGGTATTCAGTCAAGAGAAATGAACACTTATGTTCACTCACAGACTTGTGTGTAAATGGTCTTAGTAGTGTTATTCATAAATAACAAAAAACAAAAACAAAACCTGAAAGTAACTCAAATGTCCATCAACTAGTGAACGAATAAACAAATTGTACAACAGAATACTACTCAGCCACAAAAAGGAATGACATATTAATATATGTAGCAATGTTGATGAATCTTAAAAACATTATAAAAGAAAGAATTAGCCCTAACTGGTTTGGCTCAGTGCATAGAGCGTTGGCCTGCGGACTGAAAGGTCCCAGGTTCGATTCCGGTCAAGGGCATGTACCTTGGTTGCGGGCACATTTCCAGTAGGGAGTGTGCAGGAGGTAGCTGATCGATGTTTCTCTCTCATTGATGTTTCTAACTCTCTATCCCTCTCTCTTCCTCTCTGTAAAAAAATCAATAAAATACATTAAAAAAAATAAAAGAATTAAACACAAAAAGTTATGTACTGTATGATTCCACTAATATGAAACTTTAGATGAATCAAAATTATGATGAACAGAACCCAGATCAGTGGTTGCCTGAGGCTGGATTGGGGGGGAAATGGAGATGAGCAGGAGAGACGTATAAGTGCAGGAATGTTCCACACCTTTATTGTGGTGGTAGTAACAATTGTATAGAAGCCTGCACACTTAAAATGGGTGAATTTTATTGTATGTCAATAATAATCAAATTTAAATTTTAAGTAAAAATAACTCCATAAGCTTATGGACAAACTTAAAAAGAATGTCTTGAAGGTAGACAGACACACAATAGATAGAACAAAGATAGGAATGATAGAAGACTTCTCTACTCTGTAATCTAGAAATCAGTAGAGTAAAAACTTTAAAGTACTGAAAGAAAAAAAAAAATGATCCAGAATTTTACAGTCAATGGAACTACCTTTCAAATGTGAAAGTGCAATAAAGACATTCAGACAAACAAACGGTGAGAGAATTCATTGCCAGCAGACCTGTAGAAATAATAAAGGAAGGTGTTCAGACAGGAGGAGCATGACACCAGATGGAAATGTTGGTCTTTACAAGGAACAAAAAACATTAAAAATGGTAACAAAGGAATGTAAATAAAGGTATCTACACAGTGGCTCTCAACCTTCTGGCCCTTTAAATACAGTTCCTCATGTTGTGACCCAACCATAAAATTATTTTCGTTGCTACTTCATGACTGTAATGTTGCTACTGTTATGAATCATAATGTAAATATCTGATAAGCAGGATAGTCTTAGGCGACGCCTGTGAAAGGGTCGTTTGACCGCCAAAGGGGTCGGATCCACAGGCTGAGAATCGCTGCAAGAGCTACAACCAGACTGCCAAGCTCCAGGTAGCTAAAAGTGTCTCTGCACTGAGCTTGTGCATGGTGGATGGAGAAAGGTGGCAGAACCACAGACACTTGGCACACCTCCGGGGCGTGACTTCGCCAACGTACAGTTCAATCCTCACCGCCCTGGGAGTGAGGCAGGCTGGCACAAACTCCGAACAGAATCGGGGTCTCAGAGAAAAAGAGTGACTCTCCTGGCGCAGGAAGCCATGTTGACCGACAGGACTGGGCCTTTTCTATCCCGTGCGAGCTTAGTCCAGTCTCCTGGGAATCTGTGAAACAGGCCACGCAGATCTTGGAGGCTGTGTGGCTCTTAAGCATTCCTCGGCGGTACCTCTAACCTGGGACGAGCACCCACTTCCCCGGACGGTTGGGAGGGTCCAGGGAGAGGGCGCCGTCAGTGCAGACAGGCGCCTGCGGGCTTCCGCGCGCAGTGGGGCGGGGTCCGTCGCCCGGTGGCGTCCGTTGCTAAGGCCGCGCTGCCCTGGCGACCGAGTGCCGCGGATGCGCGCACGCGCAGTGGCGGACTCCGGTGCACTGTGGGATGGAAACCAGAGCGGCGCGTCCGGGCAGGAGCGGGCGGCGGCTGCAGCGGAGCCGGGGCGGCTGGGCGGCGGGGCTGAGGCTCGGAGGGCCGGCGGGGTTGCGGGCGGCGCCGCCATGAACTTGGCGGTGGTGAAGCGGACGCAGGAGGCCCTGGGGAGGGTGATTCGGAGGCCGCCTCTGACAGAGAAGCTGCTGAGCAAGCCCCCGTTCCGCTACCTGCACGACATCATCACTGAGGTGGGCGCCAGGCCGGAGTCCAGGCCCTGGCGGGGGTCGGGGCGGGGCCGGCGCCCAGGTGGGATCGGGGGCCTGGGTGTGGGCCGGAGTCTGGGCCAAGGTGCGGGTCGGGGTCCGGGATCAGGGTCCGCCAAGTGCGGGCAAGGGTCGAGGTGGGCATGAGGGCTGGCGTCCGGGCCGGGCCTCGCGGGGCTGTGCGCACCCTGTCCGCGGAGCCTCCTTTGATCTGGCCTTGGGCCTTGGGCCTTGGGCCGGGTTAGGGGTGGTGGGGCGACCGCGGGCCCAGTTCAGTGGTGCCTGTGCGCCGAGTGCCCCTCCACTCCTGCGCCGCCCGTGCCACCCATCCCCTTGGGACACCTCTTCCGGGGAGTCTCCCGGCCATTTCTGGCCATTTCTTTCCAGCCTGCCCTCGTAATCTGTTAGAGCACAGCTTACATTCACAGAGCTGTTTCTGTGATTTTTCCTTCAGTGCCAAGCACGTGGAAGGCACTCAGAAATCCTGGCAGAGGGAAACGGTCCTTTTTTACGCCCCCTCTACCCCCTGGTTTTCCTCCACAGGGCCCTGCACAGGTTCTCTACATGTTGTATGTTTGGTAAACACCTGAGGGTGAATTTATTGAAGGTGGTTGTAGGGGGAAACTATAAAAGAGCGCGTTGGTATTTGCTGATCAGTGGCACAGCCTGCCTCCGTTGAGATTGGTTGTAACTTTTCCCTAGTGGAAGGAAGGTGAACTCCTGAGCCATGGTGACGGTAACTTGTTGACATGTTCCGGGTGAGCCGCACAGAAGGTGCACGCAAACATTGTTAGCTAGAATCTGTCAAGACTCTTGGTAACTCCCGTGGCGGCATCCGTCTCCATGGAGCACCTGGGACGCGCATTGAGCTCCGTCGTGCTCTGTGCAGTCAGGACTCAGCTGGAACTTGCAGACTTCTAGGGGCTGCTCATCTCCCCCCTTGTTGGTTCCCAAATGTCATTTATCTCTCTTGCCAGCAGGGTGGGCATCTTACTCTTCCACAAACGTTGCTTTACTCATTTCTGCTGCCTCATAACGTGTTTATAATATGTGTCTCTGTATTCAAAAGCCCTAATTGTGCTTAAAACTCTCCGGAATCCCACCCACATCCAAAGGGCTGTCTGGCCTACTCCTCCTGCAGCCCTGGACCATGTGTGGGGAAGGGACACAGCCATGTTTCACCACCTCCAGTCCGTGAAGCAGGCAGGTAGTGCCTCTAACCCCGGAGGGCACAAGTCAGCCCTCAGGATGGGAGCCTGGCCAACTATAGCCTCACACTTTTATCATCTGTGCTAGTCCTGTCTGCCCACTGAAACGGAGAGCCAGGAAGGGAGGTGGGGGACATGCCTCCTCCCTTTGGTCTTGGCGTGTCGTTAGGCAGAGGCATCAGAAAGCATGTTCAGATGACAGGTGCAGAGCCTTGCATGAAAATTCTTTACTGCCCCTGAGTATTATATTTAAGCCATCCTCTTAGTATCTTAGCTACAGCTAAACGAACTTTGCCTCTTTCAGAAGTCAAATAATTGATCATGTGATGTGAATGTCTCTTGTCACTTAGAATTATTGCTCACAATTTTAACTGCCAGCTAACTGGGGAAACCTCAAAAGAGACAAAATGAAAAGTTTCCAGGAATACGAAGTACAGGATACTCTTTTTTTCTTTTATTAGTATACTAGAGGCCCGGTGCACAAAAATTTGTGCACTCGGGGGCGGGGGTCCCTCAGTCCAGCCTGTGCCCTCTTGCAGTCTGGGACCCCTCAGGGGATGTCCACCTGCTGGCATGCCTGGCCAGCCTGGGTGAGGGGCAGAGGGCTGTTTCAGGCTGCCCACAGCCCCTTCAGGGTTCGGGTCCCTACTGGGGTGCCTGGCTAGAAGCAGGTATCTGGGGTTTGTTTATCTTCTATAATGAAACTTTGTAGCCTTGAGTAGAGCTCAGGGCCCAAAGGGCCCTGGCTGCCTCCATTGCCCAGGACAACTCCAGCTTAGTGGCCGCTCCCATCTTACTTGAGTTAATTTGCATATTTGCTCCTGATTGGTTGGTGGGCATGGCTTGTGAGTGTAACAGAGTGAGGGTCAATTTGCATATTACTCTTTTATTAGATTAGATTAGATTTTTATTTATTTCAGAGAAGAAAGGAGAAGGAGAAAGAGAGAAACATCAATGATGAGAAAGAATCATTGATCATTGATCAGCTGCCTCCTGCACACCCCCTACTGGGGATAGAGCCCGCAACCTGGGCATATGCCCTTGTCCAGAATCAAACCCGGGACCCTTGAGTCCACAGGCCGACACTCTATTCACTGAGCCAAACTGGCTAGGGACAAGATACTCTTGATGTCCTACTTGTTTTCTCAGGAAAAATAATGGCACAGCTCTTACATAGTTTGATGAGGAATAAATGCGTGATCAGTAGCTGGCTGTAGCTGGGTCTCAGAGAAGCAGTTGATTTTAGCATGGGACTGTTTCCTTGTTTTTTTTTAAAAACATGTCTTCCAGTAATAAATATGCTTTATATCTACCTGAAATGCACACCAGATATATTCTTTCTTACTATATAAAAATGCAGTCTGATTTTTTGTTGTTGTTTCATTTTAAAAAATGCTATTGCTATCCATTGTGTTGATTTTATAATAACCTACCACATTTTGGAAAAGGTTGGTCTTGGAGAACTCAGTGCCCTGGCTGTGTGTGGGGATGAGGAGGAACGGAAGAGCTAGTGTTCCTGGTCATTGGGAGGTGCAGGTCGACGGAGGGAGAGGACAGAAGTGATGTGCACAGAGCATGCTCTGTCCCAGGAAGTGAGGAACACAGTGACGGAGAAAGATCTTTCACCTGGTTTCCGAAACGCAGGCTGAGAAGTTCCCTTTCTTTCTGGAACCCATTCTTTCCAGTGGGCCTGCGTGACCCTTAAGATGTTGTCTCCTGCTTTTGAACCTCGCAGGGCCTCCTTGTGGTCCTCAGGCTAAGTCCCTCTTCCTGAATGGCTTCAAAGGCCATCTGGGTCAGGCCATCTGGGTCAGGCCCCTGCCTGGCTCTGGCCTCAGGCTGCGACTTTCTTGGTCTGGACCTTTCCAGGGCTGTTCGCTTAGCCTGGCACGTGCTTCCTTAATACCCCCTCCCCCAGCTCTTCTCCTGTACGCCTCTGGTCTCAGTTTAGATCTGACGTCTTCTGGGAGGTATTCCCTGACAACCTCACCCCTTCAGAGCTGGATGGGTACTGATCCCCTCTTCCCTTACCACCCCATGAGTCTCTTTGAAGTTTACCTGTTCCCACAGCTAGGCTGGTTTCGCCTGATCAAGGCCTCACACATGATAGACATGTGTTTGTGGGGTGAGTATATGAATTAGATCTTGAGTGCGGACAGATTCGGGATTCAGTGAATGAGGCTGATGAAGGGGCTGCCCTGTGGGGTGCTGTCATGCTTTGCTTTATCTTTTGCAGGTGATTCGGATGACTGGCTTCATGAAGGGCCTGTACACGGAGGCCGAGATGAAGTCAGATAATGTGAAGGTAGGTTTGAGGGGGGCCAGTCCCCTCACCTTAATGAATGTGGATTTTTTTTTATAAGCTGCGTATCTTGGTGTGTGTCATTTATATGCTGATTATGGTTGGATAATTTGTGAACTGCTGTATATTCTTTTTTCCTTCATTTTCTCATTTTTGGCAACTGCATTTATGCTAATTTTATTCACCAAGAAATGGGATTAGTGTTGCAAAGGTCAGTGCTAGCACATCAACTAATATTAAAAGCTTTATTGAATTTTTTTGTTTTGTGATAGAGGGTCAGTATTTTTAAATTGACATCTAAAAATAGCTTTTTATGCAAACTGGAACTGTGCCCATTGAATATACTAAAGGTAACACAAACCTTTTGAAGTATTTTATTATTTGTATTTTAAATGGAAATCTTTCAGGATAAAGATGCAAAAATTAGCTTCCTTCAGAAGGCCATAGACGTGGTGGTGATGGTCTCGGGAGAGCCATTGTCGGCGAAGCCAGCGCGGATCGTGGCGGGGCACGAGCCAGAGAGAACAAACGAGCTGCTCCAGAGAATTGGGAAGTGCTGCCTCAGCAAGGTAATCTGCATCCGGGCCCTTAAAACTCACCAGCACGAGAGCAGCGATTACAGGAGGAGTTTTGGGTGATGTGTGTTGGATGCTGCACTTTGGATCTGATCCCACCTAATCTGGAACCTGGGAGTTATGTGGGAGTAACGTAAAACTGTGTAATGAAACAGAGACCCCAGTTCCATAGGCTTTCAGCGTGAAATTGGGACTCGCAGGCACTCGGCTCCTGGGGCCAGCGGTCTGAGGCTGTGTGCCCGGACTTCCTGGCCTTGTCCTCTTTCAGGGGAGGTGACTGTTTCTAACTGGGGCCCAGGTAGATGGAGGAACTCCTTTTCTTATTTGGGGCTCATGGGACGTCCCAGTTCTCTGCTTGCCTTCCCAGCCTGTGGTGTCGGTTCCCTCCCTCCTTTCTTTCCTATTGCCCCTCCCCTCTCCTGGTTGTTGTTTGCAGAGCTGTGCTGCCTTCAGAGACACCCTGTTTCAATTGTACAGGGACTGGGATTGTTGCTTTCTGAGGTCCTCACTATGGCCTGGAAGGATGGCTTCTGGTTAGATACAACCTAGCCCTGTTTGCTGAGATGATGGAGATCATCCCCAGGGCCTGCCTTCTTTGTGGGAACTTGGTAGCCTCCCAGAGGAGTGGGGTTGGACCTTTATGAAGGGCTAGCTAATAAAGCCCTTTTGTGTACTGGTGGGTTATGGGCGAGGGGCTAACATTTGTTGTTGCTGATAGCAGCAGAGTGGTGGCTCCTAGGGGGCCTCAGGAGAGCCTCACTGGTCTGTGTCCAACTCACAGGCCTGCAGATGCAGAAGCTGATTTTGCCAGTGCCAGTGCTGGGGAGAGAGAATGTTTTTGTCCCCCATCCCCACCCCACATCCTTCATGTTGCTCCTCTTTCTAGAAAGCAAATCTGACTCCCGTCTTCCCTGCTGAATCCTTTGAGGCTTCCTGTTGCCTGTGTGTGTGTGTGTGTGCGCACGTGCACATGCATAGACAGCTCTGTGATGTGGCTCATAAAACCCAGAGAGACCTGCTGCTACTCCCCGTCCTCCAGTTCTCTCTCGTCTACTACACCTGGGCCCACCCCGAGGTCTCCTGCCATGGTTGTTCTCCCACCTCCCAGTTTCATCTGGCAGCAAAGTGGGACCCCTAGCCTTTCCTCCTCCCAGGCTGACTCGTGTCCCATAGCACACACATAAGCACAGTGTTTAACCATTGTATTAGCCACGTCTCCCAGGACATCCCCTAGTATGCAGTATATCCTCTAGTACAGCGGTGGCCAACCTTTCGGACCTCACGGACCACCAGTGGTCCGCGGACCTTGGCGACCGCTGCTCCAGTATATCCTCAGCCCTGGGGTCTAGTGCCCCCTTGTGGAGAGAGTGCATGAGTGTGAGGTGTGCCCAGGCTCTGACTGGTGGGTAGGGTGCTGCAGAGGGATTCTCTCATTTCCTTCCTTCAGGCCTTTAATGCTGGGTGTGTGTGACCCTGTAGGGGGTGGGAGGCATTCATGAAGTTGTGAACAGTGTGTCCACACTTTAAATGGAATTTGTTGAGCTCGGGTTGGTTCTGTTGTCCACACTGCAGTGCTGCTAGTGTACTGCCAGCAGGTGGTGCACTTTGTGGCGACAGCACATTTTCTTCATATCTTATCCTTCGAATCTCACTGGTAAGGCGAGGAATCTGTAATGAGCTGCCTCTGAATTCATGTTTGTTATGTGTGCTAACGCATTTCATTTCCTCCCGTTGGGACAACAAGCTGTCCAGCGACGATGCGGTGAAGAGAGTCCTCGCTGGAGAGAAGGACCTGAAGGGAAGGGCCTCACTGACATCGAAACCTCAAGAACCGGACAACAGGAACGTGAGAGAAGAGGAGCCCAGGGTTCCTAAAGATGAAGAGGTGACTCTGAGGCGACATATTGGAGCGTAGAACAGTGAGTCTTTTTGTAGGTCAGGCAAGGACAATCTGTAAATGAGCTTGTTGTTTGACTTTTTTTTTCAGGGCAGGAGAAATTCTGAAATAAATGAGAGAAGTACAAGCAGAGACAGCAAACAGAAAGAAGAATTGAAAGAAGAAAGCAAACAGAGGGAAAAAGAAAGGGACAAGGAGAAGACCAAGGAGAATGACCGTGACCGACATAAAGACTCCGAGAGAGACAAGGGCCGCGAAGGGGAGAGAGAGAAGACCAGGACCAGGGCCAGGCCTGACAGGGACAGAGACAGAGACAGAGGCAACAGGGACCGGGACAAGGATGTGGACCGTGCGCGCGAGAGGAAAAACGAGGGAGGAAAAGAAAAGGAGCGATGGAAAGACAGGGAGAAGGAGCGCGAGCGAGACAAGGGCAGGGACAGGGACAGGGACAGGCGGAGGGTGAAAAACGGGGAGCATGCTCGGGACCCCGTCAAGGAAAAGAGCCGAGAGCACGATAAACCGGAGAAGAAGGTAAAGTCCTCTTTGGAAACGGGAGCCCTTACTTAGAGTTTGGGTTGTTCTCTAAAATGATTTTTGTCTTCATTACAATGTGATTGCAACTGATTTTTTAATCGCCAATTTAAAATTAAGACAGTCTTAGATTCTCAGTAGAAACTGGAAGCGATGCCAGTTTCTTGCCAGGTGATTTCAGATTTGCTGTGTGTTTGGGTGTTTTTCTGAAGTCTGTGGGATGGCAGGGACCTAGCGCTGTGGGCAGTGTTCACAGGGTGACTTGGTGTGTGGGCCTCGGAGCCTGGTTGTGGCTGCATTCATTAAGGATTATGGCTACTTCCTAAGTCTTGTAGGTATTAGTGGGTAAGTACAGTAAGTCCTTGGTTTCTGTATTTCTCCTTCAATTAAATGTTCAGATAAATTTAGGATTGTCCAGGAAATTAGTTTGGTTTCAGTGTTTTCTGACTGCGAGTTGCTTTGGGTTCCCTATGGATGGTATAGGTGTCCTGTCAGGCTAGTGTTCCAGCTGTCTGTTCTCCTGAGGGCATCATGTGGGTTTAGTGTTCTGGGGAGAAGGTTGTGGGGGGTCTTTTGGCCTCCAGCTGCTAGAAAGGAGGGACCCAAGGTCTAGAAAGGTTCAAGGTCAGCTCAAGGTAGTGAGGGGCGAGGCCTGAGCTGTGCTGCCTCCAGGGGCAGCCCTCTGGTTTTGTAGCATGGTACCTCAGGGTGCTGCACAGGGGGCCCAGGAGTAGATGGGCCTGGCACTGCACATAGGTTTGGTTAGTAATTGAGTTGTGATCTACTGGGAGCCTTGGGGTCCCCACGGGCCCTGGAGTAATATAACCTATGGCAGTGTCATGAAAGCCAGGGTCACCGTAAGAGTCTGAGAAATACCAAGACATTCCCCATGTTCTCTCACGCATTGATGTTTTTCCCTCTCTCCCTCCCTTCCTCTCTCTCTCAGAGCAGTTATAGAAGAGAGAGAATGTTTTTGTTTTTTGTTTTTTTTTTTAAAGATGGCCCCCATGTTTTGCTCTTTCCAGAGGTCTAAGAAGTGTTTGTCATCAACCTGCCTTTGCTGAGGCGCTGGCACATTCTGGTGTGTTTTACTGTGTGCTAGGCAGCGGAGTGAATGGCCCGTGTTCCCAGCTGTTCCGTTCACTACACTTGCTGGTGCTGTGACGAGGTTTTGATGGAGAGACAGTTCTGAAGAGCGGTTTCTCAGGTGGATGTGTGGCACCTGTTGGAGCCAAGTAAGAGCGGTGGTTTTGTGACTGTATGAGACCAGGGAGAAGGCACTGTTCCTGCTTAGAGCTGGGCCACCAGAGAGGGAGACAGACACCAGTCCCCACTTCTGTATGTAAACAGTGGGTGGGAGGTGGGAGTTGCCTCCCTTTGACTTCTGTCCGGCTTAGACGGCATCCTCAGCCTCCCTCTGGGGTTTGTGAGGAAAGGTGAAATGGTGGGTGTGAAGTGCTCTGAGAAGTCAGAGTGATGTGTGGGGGTGAAGGACCCAGGCCATCTGTGGGCGTGACACCCTGTCACCTCTGAGGAGACAGCTGGGTGCACCTGGGCTGGGGGAGCCCCGAGCAGGGTCATTATGGCCAGTGCCGTCTGTCTAAGTGATGAGGACATTTAGTCGTCGAAATGTTGACCAGCATAATGCCCTCTGTCTTCACAGAGGAACCTCAGTGATTATATTTCCTTTCCCACTATGAGATGTGTCTTCCAGGGAATTTGATGCAAGGTGCGAGGTGGTGGTCACAGTTTTCCTGCGATTTGTCGAAAGAGGGCTTTCCTGGCGCACAATCCGGAGCCTCCGTCTGACAGTGCCTGGCCCTCAGAGCCGGGAGGGAGCGGGCCACTCTCCCCCAGGCCGGGCCCCTGTGTCTCAGGGGATGTGCCCGAGAGGTTTGGCCTGGCACCAGGAGACATTTCCCTGCAGTTTCTCCGAGAGGCTCTGCCTCCGAGTGTGCTTCCCTGTTCTGCCCCGTGTGGGAGTGGTCTGGATGGTCTTTTGGGATCCAAGCAGCTAGCAGCCACAGGGGTCCGATCTGCAGTGGGACACGGGGAATGGTTATCTCACTCTTGTCAGCAAGAAGCATCTTGCATTTGGATGTCATTTTAGATGTAATGAATTTGAATAATTCTAGAATTTGAAGAATAACACTTTTTTTTTATAGCCATCAAGCTCTGGGGAGGTGTCTAAAAAGTTGTCAGATGGATCTTTTAAAGACTGCAAAGCTGAGACAGAGGTAAGCTTGTAAAGATAACTTTAAGAGACGCAAAGCTGTAGCTGCGGAAATAGTAACTGCTGTGCCGGGGCCTCTCCTAGCCACAAGACGGGAGGAGCGCGCAGCGTGGGCTGCAGGCCGGAGGGCCCTGCTCAGCTTGTCGTAGGAGCGATGATTTGAGTGGCTTACTGCCTGGACACACAGCTGGGGTGTGCAATCCTCCGGTCTCCTGTGTGGACCCCTGGGCTTCCTTAAAGCTTCATTTGGCAAGTGCTATGTATGGTGTACAAGGGACAAGGTAGCCATTTGGGAGAGGGGGAGGTGGCACTCTGGATGAGTCTGGGAGAGGACTAAGTCGTCAGGCAGACAGGGAGACAGAGGCCGAGTTCTGCTGGCCTGTGTGGGACCCCGCAGCGTCTCCACTGGCAGGGGGTGGTTGAGGCTGGGCCCTGTCCTCTCCATGTGGGCCATCCTAGGGAGGTTAGGCTTATCCCAGCTCTCACAACCTAACTTGCTTTCAGAGAGCGCCCCCAGGCAGCTGCAGGAAAGAGGGTGGAGGTGTGGGATTGAGGTTGGGAGGCCAGTTAGGAGGTCAGTTTGAAGGCCGTCATGGCTGATTGAGGGAGGTGACAAAGCAGGAACTGCCAGTTGTGGGAGGGATGGGATGAGCTGTTTTCTCTGATCTGTGCTCACAGTTGTCTACGGATGCATGATCAAGTGTGTAGCCATAGTGGTTGAATGAGGTATGGTTGGCAAATTGCTGGCCTGTTCAGGGCTGTACAGAAGATAGGGTTCTAAATCTAGAGTGAGAGCGGCTCAGCCTCCCTCTGACTCCTCAGGCTGGAGTGCTTTAAATGCACCTGGTTGGTGTCAGTCCTTCTAAAGAGTATGAATGGCCTTGTTCTGTGTCCTGTTCTTCCTCGAGCGGAGCTTGGATCATAAATCTGCTCGTGGATCTCTGGAGGATGCATCAATTAATTTGTTTCTTTCTCTTTAAGACTGAGGTTTCCAGTAGAGCATCCAGGTCAATGGTAACAAAGACATCCAAACGGCGATCTAAAACCTCCATGGAAGGTACAGCAAACTTTATCATATGCGTGCCTAAAAGTGTGGAGAGTCATTTCTTTGCCTTAATCACAGTATCTCTGGGAAAACACTCCTGTGGCTTGAAAGCAGATCTGCCATTGGGCGAGGGGGGGGGGGGAATGAGCAAAGACTGGGAAAGTGACGAAGACATGTGGCTCTTATACACATACATGAGCTCATGACACCTGGGCAGAGAGCACCTCCTTCCTAGAAGATGTGATCCAATTTTAATTTTCTAGAAATATGTATCAGTCACCCATGTTTCAGCGACTCTTATCTTTTGTATGATTAGCTGCATTTAATCCTGATGCAGGATGGACAGAAAGAGCCTCCTCTTCTTAGACAGATGGTCCCTATGCATTTAAAACAGCATAAGTTATCACTGGGAAGCTGCAGGGAACAGGCCTGGCCTGAGTTTGCTGAAGGGATAGACTCATTATGACAGAAATAAGTAGTTGGGGAGAGAGTGAGCCAGCGCAGGGCAGTGCTGTTGAAGGTTCAGTATAAAGTTACTTTTCCTAAATTGTGGAAGTGAAAGAAGTGAGACAAGAATGCCATTTTGGAAATTTTTCACTTAGAAATTAAGCTTGGATGGTTTGTCTTGAGTTTTTTGGACATGGACTCGCCCATCCCCTCTTTACCCATAACATGTAATACTTTAATGAACATCTGTGTGGGAGGTGTAAGCGCCAGCTCGGAGGTTTTAGCTCCGGTATCTACCTCTGCCCCACTCGTGCTCCAGCGCTTCAAAGGCTCGCTGTCTCCCTGGACTTCGCAGTGAAACTGCACATCTGTGGGTCAGTAATTCTCATCGAGTCCTCACGTACCTCTTCTTCCCTTTGCCTGATCCCTTATTACTCTCCTTGGAGTCTCGGTCTTCTTCATTTGCGTTAACTTCCTTGTACAGGAAGCACATCTGCTAGTTTTTAAAGAAGTGTTTGTTTTTTACATTTTTAAAGTTCAATTCTATTAATTATGTTTGATTCTGACTTGCCCAAGTGTTTAATTTGTATGCATTGGAAGCTGACAGTCTTTTTTTTTTTTTTTTGTCCAGTGATTTGGGAGGGGAAGACTTTGTATTTTGTCATACATTATTATCATTAATTGTTTTAGCTGTCTCTTATTTTAATTCATGGTGGAAGGTGAGGCTTCAAAGTCTTTTTTTTTTTTCCAGAATAACTCAGCAGTGTTCCACGATCACTTACTAGTGATTTCCCTTTCCTCGTGCTCGCTGGTCTCCATACACACCTTTTTAAAATTTAATTTAATTTTATTGATTTTTTACAGAGAAGAAAGGAGAGGGACAGAGAGTTAGAAACATCAGTCAGCTGTCTCCTGCACAACCCCCATCAGGGATGTGCCCAAAACCAAGGTACATGCCCTTGACTGGAATTGAACCTGGGACCTTTCAGTCCGCAGGCCGATGCTCTATCCACTGAGCCAAACCGGTTAGAGCTCCATACACACCTTTTAAAACTTCCACTGTTTTCTGTTTTACTACTGGTTTCCTATCATTGTTCTTTAAAACAGCTTTCAGCCCTTTTATTTGTCTACTCGTCCAGATGTATTTTTAAATCACTTGATGGGTCAAAGAATCCCACGACCCAGAAACAAAACTACCTTAACTTCCCTGGATTTAGTTGGATTTGTGTTAAACTCGGGCTTCATTATGTGGGGGAGATTGGATACCTCCAATTTGGAGTTATTGCAGGCGTCTCCTTCCTCCCAAGATGTGTGTGCATGTG
>PVJC01023560.1:0-26319 GCA_004026665.1 Murina feae | reverse complement strand
TGGCTTACCCTGTCTCGGAGAAACGGTTAATTTTAATATTTCACTTTTATTAGTTTAGATTCATTTATATTTGCCTTTATTTTCCTTGCCTTTGGGATCAAGTTCATAAAATGTTCTCTACGACTAAGGTCCTAAAGATTGGTACCTATATTTCCTTTTATGTAACTTACTTGATCCAGTGCATAAAATTCATGCACTGCAGGGGGGAGGGGGTGTTCCTCAGCCTAGCCTGCATCCGCTCCAATCTGGGATCCCTCTCATGATCCAGGACTGCTGGCTCCCAACCACTCACCTGCTTGCCTAATTGCCCCTGACAGTTTCTGCCTGCCAGCCTGATCACCCCTTAACCACTCCCTTTCCAACCTGATTGATGCCTAACTGCTACCCTGCCAACCCAATCATGCCCAGTTGCACTCCTCTGCAGGCCTGGTCGCTCTCAACATCCCTTCTCTGCTGGCCCAGTCATCCTGAACTGCCTTCCCTTGCCAGCCTGGTCCTCCCTAACTGCTCTCCCATGTAGGCCTGGTCACCCCTAACCGCCATCCCCTGCTGGCCTGATCGCCTACAAATGCCCTCTCCTGTAGGCCTGAGTCACCCCTAACTGCTCTCCCCTTCCGGCCATCTTGTGGCCACATGGGCGTTACCATCTTGTGTACTGGAGTGATGGTCAATTTGATATTACCTCTACTATATAGGATTGCTTTGGGTCTTATATTTAGGTCTTTGATCCATTTTGAATTAATTTTTGTACATGGGACAAACTGTAATCCAGTTTCACTTGTTTGCATGTGGCTTTCCAGTTCTTCCAGCACCATTTATTGAAAAGCCATCTTTACTCCATTTCTGACTCCTTTGTTGAAATTATCTGTCCATATACATGTGGTTTTATAGCTGGGCTCTCTATTGTGTTCTTCATTTTCTTAATGATATATTTAAAAGAGTAATGTTCAATGTTGAAGTTCAATTTATTATGATTTTCTCTTATTGTTCTTGCTTTATGTGTTCTACCAAATAAATTTCTGTCTACCATGATGTTATGAAGTTTTTCCTAGAACTTTTATAAAGTTAGATTTTATGTTAATGTTTATTTATACAAGACAAAAAATATAGGTTTAGATTCATTATTTTTCTACATGGATATTTAGTTTTTTCAGCACAATTTGTTAAAAACACTATCCTTTCTTCATTAGATTACCTACTCAGTTAATTTGCTGAAGTTCAATTGAACATACATCTCACTCTGTATCTGCATTTCTTATCCTGTCCCACTGATCTCTGTCTAATCTTGAGCTACACCACATTACTTTGGTTACTGTGATCTTGAAACAAAGTAAATCGTTTAACTTGTTCCTCCGTTTCAAAGGTGTTAGGCTATTTTAAGTCCTTTACATTTCCATATGAATTTCAGAATCAGCTTGTCAACCTCTAAAATAGACTGCTGGGCTTTCAATTGGGGTTGCAATAAATCTATAGCTCAACCTGAATTAATTTGATTCTTTCAATACATAAACAAATTGTATGTCTCAATATATTGAGGTCTGCTTTAACTTGGCAATGTTTTTGATATACAGATCTTGAACAAATTTTGTTAAACTTATCCCTATGTACTTTATGTCTTTCATGCTATTTAAAAGGTGCGGTTTTTTAAAATTTGTAATATTCTCAACAATAAAGATAAAAAATAATTTAAAAATTCTAATTACATTGCTAGTGTGTAAAAATACCACCACTTTTTTAAAAAAAACCTGACATTGTGTCCTTGAGCTTGCTAAATTCACTTATTAATTCTAGAAACCTTTAAAAATAAATTCTATAGAAATTTTTATGTACATAATTATGTTGTCTTTAAATAAAGATAGTTTTCCATTTTTCTTTTTATTTGCAATGTCTTTTATTTTTTTATTTTACCTTATTGCAATGGCTAAGGCATTCTATACACCACAGTCAAGATACACAATAAGAGAAGTAAGTACACTTGCCTTCATCTCATTCTTAAGGAGAAAGCATTCAGTCTTGAACGTTACTAAGGGGTTTGTTTTGGAAGAGGTACTGGCATAGCAAACCCGCAACCACTTTTTTTATGTATTAGAGGACGGGACAAATAAGTAAATATATTGAGTTTGTTGGTATGCTGGTTCTTACTATGAAATAAAGGAGAATAAAATATGAAATAAAAGAGCAAGAATTGCGCTGTTAGATTATACTAAGTGAAATAATTCAGTCAGAGAAAGATAAATATCACATGATCTCACTGATATGTGAGATATAATGATCAACATAATTTGATGAACAAAAATAGGTCCAGAGACAAATAGCAGGGGAGGTGGGGGGGTGGTTAGAGAGCAACCAAAGGACTTGTATGCATACATATTAGCATAACCAATGGACACAGACACTGGGGTGGTAGGGCTTGCCTGGGGTGGGAATGGCTGGAGGGGGGGTCAATTGAGGAAAAAGGAGACATGTAAAACTTAAGACAATAAATGAATAAATAAATAAATATGCTGTTAGAAATAGAAAACCTGGAAGAAGGAACTGTAGATACAAATAACTATTTTGAGGAGTTCTGCTGTTAAGGAAAGCAGCTTGAGAAAGAACATAAAAAAGAAAAAGTGGGAGTTTTCAGATAGGAGAAACAGGAGCATGTTTTATGCTGATAAGAACAATTCATAAGATTATAATCTATACAAGAGTAGAAACGTGACAAAGTAGAAGAAAGAAGTGATCTTGTGTGGGTGGGTGGAGGTGGGAGGCTGAAATTTAAAGTACCAGTGGTGAGGTTGGCTATCGCCTGGAGAATGGATAATTAAGCCACGGCAATAGGACAGAAAGCAAGTGAGGTGTACAGAAGGGAAATATACAAAGTGGCAGAAGAATGGGCCTGATTTATTTACATCAACTTTCTTAAAGAAGTAGGAAGCATGCTGTAAGTTGTGAATGGGGAAGGAAAAGAAATGGTTAGAGATTTTAAGAAAAAGGTATCATATGTCATCTAGGAGACTAGAAAAGTGAACGAATTAGGGAAAAATATATACATTAATGTAATTAACAGTCAGCATAGTTGTAAATTTTTCTCCAGTGATATTTACTTGCATGGATACAGACTGAGAGCTAGTGAAAAGCAAAATTTATGTAGCGTTGGGTTTGTCAGGTGAAGATAAAGGAGAAAAGGCTAAGGGAATTAAACATATGCAGGGCAATAATTATAATTACTGACCATGCAATCCAAAATTTCGTGAAGGATCAGGGAAGGTGGTAGGTGACTGAAGAGAATACTTTAAAATGAAGTTATGGAGGGGTTACATTATTAACAAGATCTTGAGTATCACTCTGGGAATTGACAGCTGAAACGAGCTGGGGGACAGTGTCATTGGAGGAGAAGAGGAAAAGACCATGAAAAACCAGGGTATTGGCAGGATCATTAAATAGCTATTGAGATGACCGAGAAGTATAAATGAGTATGATTGAAAGAAGGAAAATGAATCAGACAATAAGGTCTTTTGAGAAGCTAGAGGAAATGTCCTAGGCATTGTCTGGTGAAATTATATTTTAGTTAAAAGACGGAGGTGAACAAAAAGCTCTTTTGAAGTGAGTTGGTGACAGAAGATTTAAAATATATTTTCTGAAATGAGATCATTAATGGGGTGGGAGAATTAAGCCATTAGAGAGTTAGGATTTTAAAAGCATACTCAAAGTACAATTGCTATGATTTCATTTGTCATATTTAATTCACTCTGAAATTTAAATTGAAGTTTAAAAGGTCATGAGACTTGTTTATCAGAGGTGACAGGAGCTAAGAAAGATACACAGTTAACACTGAAGTTTCACTGAAGGGCTCTTTAGGAATGTGCTGAATATAATTTTCAAATTATGGCGTAAATAACTTTCAATGCTTTGCAAGAGATCCAATTATACAAATGGTAGAATTTTGTTCAAACTACATTACTCAATAGATGATGATTGTCAATATAATTAAATACCTTTGACTCAGACACTCTTATCTAACCAAACTTATAGCAATAGAAAAAAATAATAATCCTCAAACCACCACATAAATATAGCTCTTAGAAAATGCCCCCTTATTACTAACAGACATTACCTTAGTCCTACTGTTGAGAGAGACAAATACATAGACTTATAGCTCACCCCAAGCTCTTGAGAGGATGTTCAGTGTACCGAACACTACACCAGAGTCTAGGAATACAAAGATGACTAAAGTCTGGTCCCCACCCTCAGGCAGGTCATATTTAATAGGCAACTCAGACCGGGAAAGGAGGGGTGGGGGAGAAGAGAGGAAATGGGCACTTTAGGCAGAAGCAAGCATCAGAAAGGCAGAAGGAGACAAGTATGCATAAGAGTGAGTGCAAGAGGTAAGGGCAGAGGAATGGAGAGGAGGAGGAAGAGAGAGGGAGAGAAATTAAGAAGACAAGGATGGATTTATGGTTTTTAGGTTTTTTTTGACTGGGTAGAAGGCACTATCCACACATGAGAAATAAAGCATTGGCAATCAAAGAAGAATTTCAGGGATAAGCTAAGAATCTGGTTCAGATGCATATCTGAAACCAGAAGCTTGATGCACAAAATTCATGTATGGGCCTGGCCAGTGATCAGAGCCAATCAGGTTCCCCACCTCCCCACCTCCTCCTTCCCTTGCCGCCCACCAGCTGCCGATGTGCAGTTCCCACCTCCCTGCCTCCTCCTTTCCTTGCATCCCTGCCTCCTCCTTTCCTTGCTGCCCATGTCCACTGCCACAGTAGACATGGTTCCCTGTCCCAGCACAGGCCCTGGCCCCAATCAGACAATCAGGACCTGCTGGCTAGAGGGGAGAGATGGAAAGGTTGGCCACCAGCCTGAAGGAGGGAGCCAGCCCTTGACCCACCTGGGAAAGGGGCCATGTCCACCGCCACCCACCCCTGGTTCCGCATTCCAGCCCTGGGGCCAGCCGGCCAGAGGGAGGGATCAGGTGGTTGGCCAGCAGGCCCCATCGGCAATCGGCTGGGGGCAGCTCCTGTGTTGAGAGCATCTGTCCCCTGGTGGTCAATGCGTGTCATTGCGACTGGTCGTTCCAGTTGTCCTGTTTTAACGGTCACATAGGTTTTTATATATATAGACTAGTGGCCCAGTGCATAAAATTTGTGCAGGGGATGGGGTTCCTCAGACCAGCCGGCACCCTCTCTAATCTGGGACCCCTTGGGGATGTCCAACATCTGGTTTAGGCCAGATCGGGCCTAAACTGGCCATTGGACATCCCTCTCGCAATCTAATCTGGGACCGCTGGAACCTAACCACTCAACTGCCTGCCTGCCTGATCACCTCTACTGCCTCTGCCTACCTGCCTGATTGCCCATAATCCCTCCGCCTGCCTGCCTGCCTGATCACCCCTAACCTCTCTGCCTGCCTGCCTGATCACCCCTAAATGCCCTCCCCTGACGACCTGATCTCGCCCCTAACTGACCTCCCTTGCCAGCCTAAAATCTCTCTCCCAACTGCCCTCCCCTGCCAGCCTGATCTTGCCACCAATGGCCCTCCCCTGACAGCCTGAACTCACCTCCAAATTCCCTCTTCTGCTGATCTGATCACTCCTAATTGCCTCTGCCTCAGCCCTCACCACCATGGCTTTGTCCAGAAGGAAGTCAGATGTCTGGAAGATGGCCAGTTGACCTGGTCTAATTAGCATATTACCCTTCTATTAGTATAGATTATATAGGATAGGATTGCTTAAATGGGGTGGAGGAGAAAGCCTTTTCCAGTAGGAGAAGATGCTCTTGGCAAACAAAAACACATAATCCCTATATCTGGACTGATAGCCAGCCATATGCACTATACTGTCAAACTGAAAAATTGTCATTAAAAAATTGAACCGCTTTCTTATACCTTACACCAAACAGCTGTTGCCCTTAAAACCCCTCCTCAGACCCCGGCTTAGGATCTGCCTTCACACATTAGGTTCTGATTGGTCAGTTTCTATGCCAGTCAGTGTCAAAAGCTCCGCCTCCTAGGCAGCCATTGACTTCTGGCAGTTCACCCAGATTTGGTTCTGATTGGTCAATTTCTATGCCAGTCAGTGTCATAAGCTCCACCTCTAAGGGAGCCATTGGCTCCTTGCAGTTCACCCAGATTTGGTTTTGATTGGTCAGTTTCTATGCCAGTTAGCATCTCCATGGGGCCCAATCAGAGAGGCGGGGTTGATCAGCAGCCCCTGCAGAGGCCTGAAGAGAAAAAGAGGCATGGCTGCTGGCCAGGCATGGAGAGCAAGTGAGAGGCAAGGGCTGATCAACAACTGCCATGGAAGCTATGGATCAGACCCTACTTCTCTCTCCAAGCCTCTCTTGGGGCCACGGCAACCCAGCACCGACTGCAGGACTGACTTCTGGTCATTCAAACCTTCAGTCATTTGGGGCATTATGGATCCTGGATTTTTATATATCAGGATGTCCATTAGTATCTAAGATTATAGAGACAAATTCAGACCCATCATAATACAGGTGGTGTTAAAAACATGAGCAAGGAATGCACAATGGTATCACTTGCTTCCAATCTAGCATCTGAATATTTTTTATTTGACCTTACAGAATTGTTGAAATTTTTAATTGTTTTGCAACATTTAAAAATCAAAAAAGATTTCATATAAAAATCCAGACTTTCAATTTCTTTTGGGAAAAAAAAATAATACTAGGTTTACTTGGAAAAATCCACTGCAGCTCAATAGCAGTGTTTACCACAATCCTTACTATTCTATCTTTAACATGTTCCTGTTGCAATTACTTATTTAGATTACCTGATTGGATTCCAAGTGCTTTGAATTTACACAAGGACTTGACTTTGCTCGAGTGACTACAGATTAGTAGTTATAAACGTGGATGCCTGGGTTGTTTAATGTCAATTCTACCATTCACCAAAGTGTATTGTTTGAACAAATTATTAAATACATTTTTGCTTCAGTTTCTGTATCTATAAATGAATTATTATATATAAGATGTGTTATATATAAGATGTGTTAGGCCAGGACAGCATGGTTTAGTGGTTGAGCATCAATCTTTGAACCAGGAGGTCTCAGTTTGATTCCTGATCAGGGCACAGGCCTGAGTTGTGGGCTCAATCCTCAGTGGGGGGCTTGTAGGAGGCATCCGATCAATGATTTTTTCTCATGATTGATGTTTCTCTCTCTCTCTCCCTCTCCCTTCATCTCTGAAATCAATAAAAATATATTTTTTAAAAATGTTAGTTATTCTACTACAGTGGTTCTCAATCTGTGAGTCACGACCCCCTTGGCAGTCAAAAGACCATTTCATAGAGTTTGCTTAAGATTATCCTACATATCAGATATTTACATTACGATTCATAACAGTAGCAACATTACAGTTATGAATAGCAACGAAAGTAACTTTATGTTTGGGTCACAACATGAGGAACTATATTTAAATGGCCAGAAGGTTGAGAACCACTGTTGTACTAGAATGTAAGTTCGATGGAGGTGATAATTTCTATTTGTTTTCCATGAAATAGCCTATGCACCTGAAACCTCAATAAATATTTGGTGAAAGAGTAAATGAATGGCAATTATTATTGTTACTGATATTAAAATAATCAACCTTTCCTACATTACATATGGAAATAGCTTAGGTTCTCAAAATTTTCGGTGTGTATTATTTAACATTTTAGAGATCATATATTTCATTCTTTAAAGGAAATCAGTTATATATTCAAACTACAGACAAATTTTGGATATAGTTTATCCCTTTATACATTTGTTGAGATGGCACTGGGACATATTTCTGGACAATTCTATATAATAAAGAGGAAATAAGCAAATTGACCATCACTCCACCACAAATATGGTGGCACCCATAGCGGAGGTGGAGTTTCTGTAACAAGCCTTAACAAGCAATCAGCAGAAACCTGAGGCTGCGGCCCCCGCCCCCCGCCCCATGGGGTTGACAGGGAACCTCAGGCCACGACCCCCACACCCAGTAGGACTTGACAGGGGATCTCAGGCCGCCTATCCCATCCAGCAGGGCTTGACGGGGGACCTCAAGGCGCATCCCCTGCCCTGGCGCCGGGCCAAGGGCCCTGAGGCTGTGGCCCCCACCCAGAGGGGCTTGACAAGGGTGGGACTGGCCAGGTCTGAATCTAGCTCAATGTGAGGGTGGACTGGCCAGGTCTGGTTCTCACATGATTTTGAGGCGCACGTGGGTGGGTGGGGACTTGCCTCTGGCCCCATGGTGCAACCCAGACTCTGACAGGTGGAACACTCATGCACATTTTACTACTTTCCTTTCATCTCTGACACTTCTGTTATAGAAAAAGGGCAAATATCAATATTAAAATATTTCCTCTAATTAATCCCCTTTTAATGTGCACAAATTTCATGCACGAGGCCACTAGTTTTTCTATAATCACATGCAACAATCAATGTTATTAGTTATTACTCTTCAGATTATAAAGATACTAGTAGCCCGTTGCAGAAAGATTCCTGCAAGAATAGGGCTTCCTGAGCCAGAGTGA
This sequence comes from Murina feae, assembly GCA_004026665.1. NCBI lineage: Eukaryota > Metazoa > Chordata > Mammalia > Chiroptera > Vespertilionidae > Murina > Murina feae. The sequence continues at coordinate 17,814 of PVJC01023560.1, read as the reverse complement.
AGCAGAGAAGGGAGCGAAGCCCACCTCAGCTCCCGTCTCTGCCACCTCGGCTCCCATCTCTGCTGCCTTGGCTCCCTCCTGTCTCTAACGCCTTGGCTCCCTCCCATCTCTGCCGCCTCAACTCCTGTCTCTGCCACCTCGGCTCCCCACCTCCCCTCCTTCTCCCCCCCTTCTTCACCATCTCCACTGCCTCGGCTCTGTTCCCTTCTCCACCGCTTGGCTCCCTTCTGCAGCACTTGGCTTCCTTCTATGCTGCCTTTAGTCTTCGCTCTCCTGTGTATGCAAATTAACTGCCATCTTTGATTGGTTAATTTGCATACAATCACTCTGATTGGCTGGTGGGCATGGCTTGGCTGGTGGGCGTGGCTTAGGTGTCTCAGAGTGGTGGTTAATTTGCATACTGCTCTTTTATTAGATTAGATTGTTGATGAGAGTCCCACTTAAAAAAAAAATCTTAATAAGAAGAGTTGGCCATTCTCCAACACCTGTCTCTGATTGCAATTTTTGTAAGAATTTCTACTGCAAATTAACTTTCTTAATGTTTATTTTACTCAAGAAGTTTTTAAAATTAGCCTTTATAATATGAAGTGAAACTAGGGGGATAGTTTCACAACACTCTTATACAATGTCATTCTAAGGTACCCTAATATTTCCTAATAGTAAACATAATGAACAAGATTTGAGGAATGATGGAGTGAAAACCTTGGCGCGCGCGTGCGCTCCCTCTCTCTCTCTCTCTCTCTCTCTCTCTCTCTCTCTCTTCCTCAAAACAAACAAACAAACAATAAACAACCCTCCAGTATAATTATTGAGAACAAACATTTCTGAACTCTGGAAGGAACCACAGGTATACAAAAATTGAAAACATTTACCTAAGGAAAATGACTGAATTGTCCCAAGAACAACGGGATAGGTGGTATGTTAATCTGAGTTTCAAACATCAACTGATGCCCTACCCCTGCCCCCACCAGTCCAAGGCATGGTTTAGCAGTATCCTTGATGCTGCTAGAGAATGGCCATCTATCTGATGTGAAGTTCTGTGGAAAAGGCTCTTTCCCAGGATAGTGCTGTCAAAAACAAGAACAATTGGTGGCAAATACTCAGGAATACCAACATCAGAGCTGTCTAAGGCAGCAAATGTGGCAAGCAAGAAACAACCCAGACTTCAAAATGGCAACCTGCAGAACAAGACAGCCACAGGGACTGGATAAGCATCAGCATATCTCAGGGGATCTGAAAGGCTGATACATGCACAGGATTGCTGCACACTTTGAAAGCCAGAAAGGACCGCAGATATTTACTCATCCATCGTACACCATGAGGTCCTGTGCTTCTGCAGGTGACTGAGGCAATAAAAGCAAATACAGACTTGTAAAACATCTGATCACTACACACAGAGATCCCTCAATAAAGGTGGAAGCCTATTGGAAAACTGACCAATCACTGCCTGTCCATTCAGAGAAAAGAGCAGCCATCACACAGTAAAAAGAGCAATCAAAAGAAAATGTCCCTGAGGGAGCTTGGGTGTTGGACTTAGTAGACCACGATACAATATTGTTGGATAAATTATCTAACATAGAACTGCATAATGTATTTGTAAGTATATCATTATACATATACATTATTTTCTATTCTTTTAAGAGTCTAAGCCTCTTTATTTAAGGTTTCACCCCTTCCCACTGTCATTGAGAAACACTGCTCTGTATTATGACTCCAGCCCCCCATCGAGTTTCATTACCCTTTCACCCCATCATTCTTAGCTCAGCAAAACTCATTATTCATTATTTACTACTTCGTGAAGTTGCCCAAGTGCATATGTTCACACTTATTTGTTCCTCTTGGCCTGGAATGACTGTCCCTTCCACTTATCCATCTTTCTACTTGAAATCCTATTTATTCTTTAAGACATCCAAAAATTCCAAGTGCTTTATGAAGCTATGTTTGATCTATTAAGCAGATCTGATTATCTCCCTTGGCTGAATATCTAAGCACCTGGTATTTCTTTATGGCACTTATATTTATGAAGTGTCATTGATATGAGACAGGAAGCTCAGAGGGGAGGGTCTGTGCTTTGCTCATCCTTGCTTTGCTATCTGTCAGCATTTAGCATAGACTTTTTACATGGTATGGAACCAATTTCTTATATACTGCATTGGAACACACCTTATTCAGAAATTAGAAATTGTTTATGCTCTTAAGACTAGAGTTTATTATAATGTAGATCGTTAATTTTTATTATTTTAAGCTTTTGCCATGTTTTATATATATATATATATATATATATATATATATATATATATATATATATATATTGTTTTATATACATATAGTTTTAAAAACCCATTATATATGGGTATGTAAATCAATATTAGACTAATATTTTAAACTAGAGGCCCAATGCATGAAATTCAAGCAAGGGGCTTGGCCCTTGCAGCCCCCCCCCCCCGGGCTTTATCCGGAAGGTTGTCTGGAAGGACGTCCAGAAGGTCATTTGGCTGTTTGGTCTAATTAGCATATTATGCTTTTATTATTATAGATAATATTCATCTCCAAGGAATTGTAGTCATGCTGTCTTTGAAAAGACACGCACTGTTCTGAGTTATTAAATTCAGAGTTGTGTTCCAAAATTGACTGTGGTAGTTAGCTTTTAATCTATGGGGTGTTTTTTGTTTTGTTTTTTGTTTTGTTTTGTTTTGTTTTGGCAAAGATACAAATTCAAACTGGAGGGGATTCAATACAAAGTAGGCAAATTTTTATATGAATATTCATCTTATGTAGTATTGACACTGGAGTCAGATATGGTAAAGAATACAGATGCCTCTTTTAATCTAATCATGTAATCCAACCCCTGACAAACTCAAAGCTGTTGAAGCACTTTTGTGAAAAGATAAACCATATATCCTATAAAGTAACTTACATATTAGTCATTACAAAGAGTCCTGGCCAGGTAGCTCAGTTGGTTAGAGCATCGTCTCGATACTCCAAGGTTGTGGGTTGGATCCCCAGCCAGGGTACGTGTAAAATCAACCAATGCAGGTATAAATAAGTAGAACAACAAAATTGCATTTCTCTCTCTTTCACACACTCTAAAAATCAATAATTAAAAATAGTTATAAAGAAAAGTTACACACACATTGCGAAAATAAATACAAATTATGAATTTATACTGCAATAAATTCTATTTTTAAAAGCGCAAATTACAGCTTGATGATATTATAAAATTATAATTTCTGGACAAATTTCTTGGCAGTATGATATGAGATACCAGCCAACAGTATAGCCAACAAACATGATACTGAAAATCAAAGCAGTTCAAGCTTCTTAGGAGTATTATATTATAGCTTTATCTGTGAGTTCTCAATTTTAGAGTAGACTGTCAGTAAATATAGAATTTGTAAATATAAAACACTAAACTAGAAGCTGGAGGAGAAAGAAAAACATGATTTCTCTCACCAGTGCGTGTGTGTGTTTGTGTGTGTTAAAACAAAGTAGCTAATTGTGAATACCACAATGACAGTGCCAACAAAAGGTATTAGAAGAACCAAAGTAGAAGGTGTTAAATAATTTCCCAGGATTCCGAGTTGTGTTTAGGTATTAATAGTATTGTTACAAAGGGAGGAGGCAGGAGGAACTGGTACTGAAACTCAGTTATCACCACATGAACGAATTTTAGAGTTGTAGGAAGATAGTGAGAAAACAGGATGGATTGTGGTCCTAATACAAGATTTGCAGCCCCCTATAAATTAGCACAGAATATTCCGCGTGGTTTAGAAAGTTTTACAGGGAAAAATGTCAATATGATTCTTGTATATACATGTAAACTAATGGAAGGAAACAGTATACTTGTAATTGTCTCCATATTTCCTTGAAAGTTCCTAAGAGTTTTAAAGATTAACTATTTCAGCATTATACCAAAGATCTGAAACATATGAGTGGGAGGAATCCAGCAAAAAAATGACAGTTTATTAAAATTACATTCTGTAGAAAACCCTGATTTTAAAACCCTGAATTTATTTTATTTTCTGAAATATACTTGAGCGGAAATATTGAGCTACTTTCTCCTTTCCAGGTCTTAATTTCTCTGATAAGAAGGAAAAACACCTTACCTCTATCTCATGGTCTAAATATGCCTAAAGAGGAGATTACCAGTAACTACTGTAGCAGCATTTATAACTGCTGGGAGGGGAAATGGCTCTACTAACCAGCAAAGGTATGCAACCAAGTGGCTATCAGTGGCACAGCCATCAGATTAATGCTATATATAAATACATTATAGTCATTCCACAAAAAGCCTTCTAACAGAGCCTGCTTTGAAGCCTCCAAAGAGATAGAAGAAAATATGTTTATTTTAATTGGCTATGAATCTAATAATAGCATATCAATCATTTTTCACTTCATAGAATCTGAAAATTTAAGGGGAAAAAGACCATTGTTATCCAATAAACCCATGTTATCCAAAGAATATTCACTATCCAGTTTGGAGTTAAAACATTGAAATGTATGAGAACTTATAAAGCATTTCAGGTCAAAACATAGAATTCTGATCTTTACAGACTACTACAAAGCCATTTTGCAAACTATTCTTATTTAGTGTCCAGAGATACAAGTTTCTGCTGAACGGGTTGCATGCATGGGCAGCAGCTAGGAAAATGAAATTCTTTCATTTTAAAATGGAAGCAATTTCTTTTTACAAACTGGAGTGATGACATGAGGCAACCATCACTACCCAAGAATAACAAGCAGCCCATATCACCAACGAAATCATGAAAAATAAGGCAACAAACATCTGAGCCACAAAACAAATTTCCTGTTCCTTTTAAGTCTTTTTCTGACATTTATTCTTACCATAGCCAGTATCTTAACTATATTTAAATAAAGATAAATCTGCTTTTTCCATGTCTGGCCACCATAAATAATGCTACAATTGACACTGGCATGTATATATCTTTGCGAATAAATGTTTTCAATGTTTTTTGGTAGAAACCCAGAAGAAGCGTTGCTAGGACGTATGGTAACTCTATTCTTAATTTTTTGAGGAACCTCCATACTGTTTTCCATAGTGGCTATACTTGTTTACACTCTATAACCTCTCAAACATTTGTTAGTATTTGTTTTTTAATAATAGCGATTTTAATAGGTGTGCATTATTAAAAATTATTTTATTAAACCTTTTATTGTTGAGAGTATTACAGATGTTCCTCTCTCCTCCACCCCCATTGACCCCTTCATCCCATTCCCACCTGCCCCTAAGCCTTTACCATCTACTGTCTTGTGTCCATAGGAGGTAATGCACATGTGCATTAAGTTCTTTGGTTTATGTCTTAAAGACCCTCCCTCTCCTCTTCCCTCTAAGATTCATCAGTCTGTGCCATGTTTCCATGCCTCTGGTTCTATTTTATTTATTAGTTTATTTTGTTCATTAGATTCCTTATTAATTTATTGTGATTTTTAGATTCAATTGTTGATAGATATGCATTTACTGCCATTTTACTGTCCATATTTTTATCTTTTATTTCTTATTCTTCTCCTTCTCCTTCTTCTTCTTCCTCCTCCTTCTCCTCCTCCTCCTCCTCCTCCTCCTCCTCCTCCTCCTCCTCCTCCTTATTTTCTCCCTGTCCTCCTCTTCTTCCTCACCATTATCATTCATCATCTCTTCCACCTCCTCTTCCTTCTTCTCCTTGTCCTTCTTCTTCTTAAAGAAGATCATTTAACATTTCATGAAATACTGGTTTGGTGGTGATGAACTCTAGCTTTTTGATGTCTGAAAAGCTCTTTATTTGATCTTCAATTCTAAATGATAGCTTTGCTGGATAGAGTAATCTTGGTTGCAGGCTCTTACTTTCCAACATCTTGAATATTTCTTTCCACTTCTTTATGGCCTACAAAGTTTCCGTTGAGAAATCAGCTGACAGTCATATGGGTGCTCTCTTGTAGGTGACTAACTGCTTTTCTCTTGATGCTTTTAAGATTCTCTCTTTGTCTTTAATTTTTGGCATTTTAATTATGATGCGTCTTGGTGTAGGCCTCTTTGGGTTCATTTTGTTTGGGACTGTCTATGCTTCCTAAACTTGTACATCTGTTTTTTTCACCAGGAAAGGGAAGCTTTCTGTCATTATTTTTTCAAATAGGTTTTTTATTTACTGCTCCCTTTCTTCTCCCTTTGTTATCTCCATAGTGTGAATATTGGTACACCTGTAGTTGTCCTAGAAGCTCCTTATACTATCTTCATATTTTTGGATTCTCATTGTAATTTTAACTTCCATTACCTAATAGGTAGTGAAGTTGAGCACCTTTTCATATATCTGTTGGCCATTTGTATGATTTTTTGAGAGAAGTATGCACTCAGGTCCTCTGCCCATTTTTGGTGTTGACTTGTATGAGTTCTTTATATATTTTGGAAATTAACCCCTTATTGGAGCTGTTGTTTGTACATATCTTCTCCCACTCAATTGTCATTTTGTTTCTTTGGGTGGTAAACACACAATGCAAAATACAGATGATATATCATAGAATTGTATACTTGAAATTTATATAATTTTATTAACCAAAGTCACTCCAATAAATGTCATTTAAAAATCTATTAGAAGAGGGTCCTAGTTAGTTTGTCTCAGTGGATAGAACATTGGCCTGCAGACTGAAGGATCCTGGCTTTGATTCCAGTCAAGGGCATGTACCTTAGTTGCAGGTTCCTCCCTGGCTTGGGCACTGGTGGGGGCACATACAGGAGGCAACCAATCAATGTGTTCCTCTCACATCGATATTTCTCTCTGTCCTTCCCTCTCTCATCTACTGTCTCTAAAAATCAATGGAAAATGTCCTTAGGTGAGAATTAAAAACAAAAAATCTACTAGAAGAGGAGTAACTACTTGGCATGGTCTTCTTCCTTGAGAGCATCTTAATACTACTCTATAAATTGGATATCTATACTAATAAAATCCCAGGTGGTTGTCATGCCCTCATGTTGTCACATCGTCACTACTCATCACCAGGGTGGGCAGGGTTTGACATTGCATGCATGCCACGGGGGCAGGTCCTGGTGGCTGCTCCGCATGGCTTCTGTGGGGGGTCCCGTGGCCCCGTGCCCACCATGGAGGTGGGAATTCCAGCTCCTGCCTATCTCTTTGGGGGTGATTAATTGTGGGGCTCCTGCACTGTGAGAGGGCACAGACAAGATTGGGGGGCCCTCCCCCCCAACACGAGTGCATGAATTTCATACACCAGGCCACTAGTCTCTATTATGAAAACCCTGTGGCTGTGATGCTGTCACTCTATAATGAAAAAACACCAAAAGGCACCTGCTGAATGTCATATAATTTCTTCATGGGAACAAGTAAGTGTTGCATATGATTTCTTCATGGGAACAACTGTTGCTCTGTTCAATTCTCATCTTCCAATGAAGGTCAATTTAAGTTCCCCTGAGAAGGAAAAGTTAGGGGAGGAAACTGTCCTAATCTCTGTCCACAACTGTCTTCAAGGTTCGGGGACTTGAAGACAGTTTGGGGACTTGACACTGGGTCCTGCAGCATGCTGGGTCTGGGTCTCACGTGGTTTCGCACAGTGGGCCTCTAGTGATTATACAAATGAAGACGTAATAGTTCTGAAAAAAATCTAAAAAAGACTAATAAACCCTATACAGAAAAATAAATTTCTCAGTATTTTGTCTCAGCTTAGCATTTTGGAATATGTAATTGAAGAAAAATGAATATAGTAGCAGAAAGATATGTATCTTCATTTTAGGTGGATTTCTGTTTGGCAAGACTTTGAAGTTTTCTGAGAGAGGGAACAATGAAGCCATGGTTAAGAGATCCAGAAAAATCCAAATTTGAATTGATCTCATAGGACAGTGAACTGAGGATTCCCTAAGCCAACATCAAGAAGATCTAATCAATATTTTAAAATTATTTGTTAGAAACATTTTTTAAAAGTTGCAGAGCCACATGTGAGAAACCTTCCTAATCAGATAACTAATTTCAGGTACGGGCATTTCCTGTCTTTGTTTTGCCTTGCTATATCTGTCAAAAATTATTAACCTACAAACTCAGTCCTTCAGAGACATGGAACCAATGAGCCAATAAAAATGAGTCCAAAGCCAAAAAGGACAAAAAAGAAATCTGTTGTGTTAGTCTGATTATCCCTTGTGCCTGATATCCAATATACGTTCTTATACATTTACATGTCAGGTAAAACATGTTTCCCAGAACTCTTGTCATGTAACATGACACCTTCTGACTAAGCACCTGGTTCTGTTTATTAGCTTATACTCCAGTTTTCTTTTCAGTCTCTCAAACTGAGTCCTGATGACCCAGCTTAGCTTTTATCTCCCTTTCCCTGAGAAGGCAGACTTTGATTTTTCTACTGATTGCCTACCAAAGACCTACTTCAACCCATACAGACTTCCCTCTTTCAATATGACAGAGATTCCTGCTGGCTAGTCCTATAAAAAAAATACATAGGCAGTTAGTATTCCCTGAATTAAACCTGAGTTATTGGCCCTTGGTAGCCAGCTCTATAAGGAGAAGTAATCTTCTATGACTTTCTCCAACCAGCCCTGATATGCTAACTGTCTCTCTACAGTGACCTGTCATTGAGTTCCCAGAATAAAAACTCCTGGAATGATAATATGCATTAATATATATGACAGTACTATTAAGTTATGCCAAGCAATTTCCATGACTTTCTTATTTAATTATTACAACAATGTGGTGTGGTAGGAACTAACATTAACTCCATTTTACAATGAGGAAACTAAAGATTAGAAAGGATACAAGACTTGCCCCAAAGGTAACTAGGCAGTCTGACTCCAGAAATTCTGCTTGTAGAGAAATTAAGCAACATATTCCAAGTATTTCATAAAGCCTCTCACACTTTAGTGTAAGAGCACTAAGAGAAAAACAATACACTGCCAATTAAACTGATATGAAACTTTCTTATCAGTGCCACTCAAAGTCTGGGCCCTGACCAGTGCCAGATCATAAACTATTATCAGCCTATAGCAAGATAAGAATGGAAAATGGGACTGTTTAGAAACTTTTATAACATTTTGATGTTGGTATGGTGTTTTTTAAAAAAACTTATATTTTATAAAAGTGTTGAAGATAAAAAAGTAATAAACAAAACTAGATCTTACTTCAAATAGCATGAGAAGCACAACTTCTGACTCTTTGACAGAGTCCTTGGTACTCATACTCCTCTGTGTAACAAGGCTGTGCCATCAGCTCTTGGGTGTTACTCCCAGAGATGGGCAAGCACTCTTCCAACACATCAACTAAAAGCATTCTAGAAGGTCAATTTTCTCCATATCTCTTTACATTAACTTAAAAATTCATTAAGCAAAAATACCCAATATCGACATATGTCCTGTTAGTTGATTAGGAATTGCTAAAAGTTTAGAGAACGTATCTGGACATTATCAATGGCTATTCTTTCTTTCCTGCTTATAAAAGTAATATATGTTTACCATGAAAAACTTAACAATAATAATAAAAATAACAGAAAAAAATAGGAGAGTATCTTCATGACTTTGGGATATATAACAATTTATAGGACAAAACATGGAAAAGATCAATGACTTAAAAGCAGGCAAAAAAACGAACAAACTGAAGACACATCACAAAGATATGTATACACACACCCACACACACACCCTAATGTGAAGCTCATTGATCATTAAAGACATAGAAATACAAATCCCAGTGAGATTATACTATAAAACAAAACACTAACCAATCCAAGGAAGCTACGCACTGCAGAGTCCACTCTCTAGGATTCCATTACAAATGGAACGAATAATCCAGCGACAGATAAGGAATCTATGGTGATAAAAATCACCGAGGGCAGGTGGGAGGTTGTGACTGGAAGAATAACTGTGAGAGAAAAATTTTATAAAGTAATGGAAATGTTATTTCTTGTTTAGAGTGGTGGTTACGTGGGAGTGTAGAATTGTCAAAGCTCCCTGAAATAACTAATACCTGTGGGGCTGTTTTTTGTGTGTGCTGATTTTATATAAACAAATATGTCTATTTACATATATCACACATGTGTATTTATATATGTATTCAGTATATATAGTCTAAGAAAAAGTGTGAAATTTAAAATAAGGCTTCTTTGTACAATGAGTAACTTAATATACATAATTTGAATTTGTAGCATGTGCTATTATTCTAAATTTTTGTTTTTGTGTTAAAAATGAATATATCTTAAATTGACTTACATGTTTCAACACAAATACTACGATTAACACACTTATCCTAAGAAAGGGTAACTTGTCAATTCTTGCATGACAACATGGTTTGGTATCTTATCTTTTTAAAATAGAATATGCCATTATTTTCAGAAAAGAAATCTTTAATGACAATATTTTAAATTGCTATCAATTACTTTCTACTTGTTTGCTTGTTCATTTTAGAATATATTCCTAAAGCTGGACAGTTAACTCAGGCCCAAGAAAAGTACCTGCATAACAGTGGCACTAACGCCAGTATGGTCACACCTGATCTTACCCTATACTCAGTCTGAACTGTCCTTGGCTTCTCCGCCTGCGTGGTATTTGTGAGCAAGTTTTAGGGCTCTCCAGACTAGAACATTTCCAAGAAAACAGTGTTAATCACTTGCAAAACAACCACTGAATTTCAAAATATTTCTTTGGGACAGATGCTTACTGTCTTCTGCCTAGATTGTTATGCCTGAGTCATTACATTATCTGTTGCATTTCCTTATTACAAAACTCCAACTCATGACAGCAAATCCTCAATACTGTTGATACGGATCTTTCAAAAGTATGGGTTGTTATAAATTCACATGCTTCGTTCTGTGATTTCAAAATTGCTATTTATATTGGAACTGCAAGTTCCAGGCAGAGGAAACTATTATTATTTAACATACAAAATGTACCAACAGTTTGCAGAACACTGCCCAGAATGTTCAGATTCTTCCAAATTCCAGAGTACTTCTAAATTCAATTAAGGGAAGAAAAAAAAAGTCTTCTTGATTTGAAATTCTTTGAGTCATTTCTTATCATAAATAATAATGGTCTAAAATTACTATGTTTGCATATACCTAGGATTATAATAAATGCCATGTGTCAAAGGGGGTATTACTAGAGTAATTTTCAATATCTATATAATTAGTTCACATAATATATTTAATGGCCTGTTACATGTTTAGCTGGCAAGTTTCTACATTTACTAACCCCATAATTTTAAATTAGAAAATTATATTTCAACCTACTGTTTTTATTTTGACTGCATCCAAAATATATTAATTGTGGAACATGTAGTCAATAAATGAGCCATTATTTCTCCAAGGTGTGTAAAATATATACATAGTGATGCCAATTGCATTAAATTTTCCTGCCAAACAGGGAAACAATTAAAGTTGTGTTAACTATAAAATCAGGATTACATTAATTTTAATAAAAGGAAAAGGTTTGCCTTATTATGTTTTTTAAACTTCAGGCATATAGTCATGTGAATGGTAACCTAATGCTGACTGTATAAAATATGAACTATGCAAAAGTTTCACAGCTGGTTTTGATCAGCTTCCTTTGTTTAACATTAAAAGTTAACTTCCAGAAGACACATACAAGCTACAGGTAATGATTACCAGATGGAAATGTTCTTCCTGTTAATCTATCTGATATCACGCAAAAATATACTATAAGAAACGGGGGAAACAACGTGAGCAGAGATTCTGATGTTTTCTATGATAAAGAGAAGGCTTTTCCCAACTTGCACTAGCCAGCAAAGTCAAAGACTCTGGCATCAAAATGCTTTTATACTTTTATAATAGAGGGAAATAAGGTTAGAGTCCATATGTATGGCCAAATATATTTTCAATTTCATTCAACACTTAATATCTCCTTTCGTCTGTCAAAATGATTAAGTTGCATCCTACTGAATAACATTACTGACTAGCTACTCGCAGTCAGCTCAAAATAAAGGTTTGTTCCCCACGACATACACTATCCTTCCACTCTTTGTCCCCTAACCACACAGCCTTTTTCCATGCCCTGGGAGTCTAGATGCCCAGTCTCCTAGCAGGGCTCCTGGCAAAATAGTCTCTCTGCCCCAAACTATTCCATGTATTGACATTAGGTTATCACCTAAAAATAGCAAGTGAAAAATAAGCTCAAAACCTTAAAAGGCTCTCAATTTCTATTAAATGTGATCTGGTAGTTTAGAAAAATTTTGTTTCTCCTCGTTTCTCTTCATGTATGCTATATTCCCCTGAAAATGCACTGTTCATTTTTCTTGAACTGTTCTCTTAATATCTTCCACTACCTAATTCCATAATAACTTCCAATATCTACAAAACTAGACATCACTACTTCCAGCCCAGCATAAAGATTACTTCCTCCAGGAGACTTCCACTGATTCTTAGAGGAAGGACTACTCTGTCCCTAACTGAACCACTGTCATATCTCATACGACATTACATCTTCATTAATAGTACAGCTGACCTTTGAACAATGTGCTGACCCCCATAGTCAAAAATCCATGTATAACTTTTGTTCCCTAAGAGCTTAACTACAGTACCTCAGCATCCATGGGGGATTGGTTCTAAGACCTCCCATGAATACCAAAATCTGTCGATGCTCAAGTCCCTTATATAAGAACTAAAGGTCCGATGAATGAAATTTGTGTGGCGAGGGGGGAGGACCCTCAACCTGGCCTGTGCCCTCTCACAATCCGGGACCCCTTGGGGGTTGTCCGAATGCCAGTTTAGGCCCAAACCAGCAGTCAGACATCCCTCTAGCAATCGGGGACCCCTCACTCCTAACCACCCACTTGCTCACTCCTGACTGCTTGGCTTGCCACTCCTTAGCATTGCAATGGAGGTGGAAGAGGCTCCCACCACCACTGCTGCACTTGAGTCTGGCTTCTGGGAGCACACTGACCACCAGGGGGCAGCTCCTGAATTGAGCATCTGCCCCCTGGTAGTCAGTGTATGTCATAGCGACCAGTCGTTACGGTCCTTCCACTGTAACAGTCACTGGGCTTTTATTATATAGATGGCATAGAGCAATGCACCCATGGATCCCCAACCACAGACCAAAAATAGTTTTCAATCTGCAGTTTGTTAAATCTGTGGATGCAAAACCTCGGGATACAAAGTGCCAACTGTATATTTAGTTTAAAACATTCACATATTCGTGGACCCATGCAGTTCAAGTCCTTGTATTCATTTCAGCATTTATCACATCCACTACTGGGCTGTTACCTCTTTGCCCTCCCTACTACCTAATGTAGAATTTTGCTTATGGTAGGTACATAAGAAATGTTCACAGATTAAATAATAAATGCCTAGATTTCTGCAGGGCCAACTGCAATGGTGGTATGGAAGATGCTAAAAACAACTACCCCCCCAAAATAAAACACCCACACAAAAACAAAACCCACAAACATTTTTCATTTAATCAAAGGTCATATTATCATTTAAAAAAATGCACTGGACACAAGCATAAAATAGGAAATTGAAATAAAAAATATCCATGCTGTAACTTTTCTTTTTGCCTAAAATTTCATTTTTCATGAAATTTTTCAATGTATACTATATTTGGGGGAGAGAGGAGAAAACATAAAAAATATGACAAAAATAAATAATGACATCAACTGGCCAACATTTTTAGGAAACTCCTAAAAGATATAAATTGAACAGAATTAGATGGGTGAAAGATTGGTTGGGTAACACCAAAATCCAAACATAAGAAATAGAGGTAGAAGAAATTCCTGGGACGCTCCAAACTCAGAGAGAAAAGAGCAAGAGAGAGCCCTAAGGCAATCATCTTGTGATTAATGGAGGGGCAGTAGAGACTTATCAAGAAAAAAAGAATCAGGATTTTCATCAACAGAGCGAAGATGAATTTCATGGAGGGTAGAGTCCATAGGACAATGAGGTAGGTAGGTCTATTTACAACCTGTGCCCCACACCCTACAACCCTACAATTTCCCAGTCAGTTTTAAACCTAGAACTCTACGATATGAGTGGACTCTCCACACACAAATGTGACAGACCTCCGACCCTCCATCATGGAGGTAGAGTTTAAAAAGAGAAGTGAGATGGGCTTGAGACTCTCATAGTTATCAAGTATGAAACTCTGTAAAGTTAGATATTTCTAAATTTGAACTGCCAGTTCAGGTTGTTAAAAAGATACCTGTAAAAATAGGGGATGGAAGATACTTCATGTAATAGTTAGATTGATGTTTAACTTAAATATTAAGACATATAATATATGAAGATATATATTGATTCATTTTCAAATTCACAACTCTATTTTATTCTTCACAGAGTAAAGGAAAATATTCATAACATAAAGAGTATGCAAATATAAAACTTGGAAATAAAGTTTAGTCAAAAAACTAATTATTTATAACAGATATCTGAGTTGAAGTAGAAAAAGAAAATTGGGTAGCAAAAACTTTGCTAGAATTAATTAAATATGATTAAATAGAATTGGTATTGATAAAGACTGTTAAGATTCTTGAAGTAGAAGAAACATACTGCGAAGAATACTATGGATTTAAAAATATTTAACTAACTCAGTAAAATGTAGGAGTTCAAGAAAAGAAAGGAGAAAAAATATCAATTAAAACAAAAAGCTCGTTCTGTGAAAACATCAATAAAAGAATAGTATGCTAACCAGGTTAACTAAGAAAAAAAGGTAGAGAACACAAATGACAAAATCAGAAACAAAATTGCTACAGAATTAGAAATAAAAAATGACTGTAATTGCATCTAATACTTGGTATACTCTCCATAAAGCAAAGAAGAAATCTACCTTCTTACTGAAAATTACATGGATAGCAAATGAAAACAGGAAGCTATAGGTCAGAGTTAAACTGTAAGTAGGAGAAAATTAATTAGCCATAAACCTAGTTACCAGTAAAAGATTGAAAATTATTAAAGTTGGTCCTAATCTTAAGAAATTAGGAGGAAAAGAACAATAAACCAGAACGAAGGACAAAGAGAAGAAATTAATCAAAGAAAACTAGAAAAAACAATGCAGGACCAGTAAAGTAATCCATGTGCTGATTCTTTTAGAAGACCTCTAAAATAGGTAAACTCCCTTGGCAATTAACCAAGGAATAAAAGAAAGAGAATAAATATAGACAATAATAGGGGATTACTTCTTTAAGTTTTCATACTCCAAACATAGAAATAAAATCCTTTAGGATAAACTTTCTGATAAATCTCTCACTATCAGAAACCCAGAAACAAGCAGCTTCTGACAGCTTGGTATCCTTAGCTATCAGAACTTCCTGTGAGAAACTCAATTATCTGAATTCAGGAACTGAACAGATTTGGGTAACAAAAAATATTCTTATTCTAAATGCAAACCTCTGGCTATTGTATTCTTCGAACTAGGTTCCCCTGTACATCGAAGGACACATCAGAATAACAGCATTGTAAATAGAACATAAGCTTATTTTCCTCTCATGCGAACAGGAGCCCAAAGTAGGTAGTCTAGTGCCGCTACGATAGCTTTGCAATGTCATCCACAATCTGCTCTCTGCTGCACCATCCTAGTGTGTGGCTTTCATCTCCAAATCATTTTTAAAACGGGGGGGGGGGGGGCTGCTGGGCTCCAGTAGCTTCTTTTAAGCAGGGTTCTCCCAAATCTCAAGGACCAGTCACAGGGAGCCTGGAGGATGAACATTTCTGTTCAGGGCAGCATTGTGCAAAAAACAGTTCTGTAGCTTGGAATGAAGATGAGAATGGATGTATGATTAAGCAACTATTAATTGCTGCCACTGCAACAAATCTGAAAACCTAAAGAAAAATAAAATTTTCGCTAGCAAACCATCAATTATAAGATTTAACCTTAAAAGTAAACATCATGACCAGACCAATTGCCTTAGAATAACCCGAGAAATTTAAAAAGGTCAATCATTTCAAAACAACCCAAAGTCAAGAAAACTTTTACATATTATTTCAATCTAATGTTTAAAGAACAGATAATTCAAATTTTAATTAAACTATTCCAGAATATATGGTTCATTTTATGAAATCAGGAATAATTGCAAAAATTAATCTGATACAGATAGTAAATAGAAAAAAATTGCAAAAATATTAATAACATAGAATAACAAACAGAATCCAACAATATAATGAGAGGATTATAAACTATGATCAAGAAGTTCTAGCAATACAAGAAATTTTCAGTTTTCAAAATTTTCATTTCAAAAGTTGAACTTCAAAAATTTGAAAATTTCAAATCAGTGTGGCAGTGAAGCATCTCTGTAAATAACCAGATAGGCAAACAATATTGGTGCAAATAAACTGGCAAACCACCTCTGAAAAAGTACCTACTAATGTCTATGAGCACATATTTTGTTCAGCAACTCCAGTGTGGGGAATATGTTACAAAAGGATATAAGAAAACCTGCTCCAGCAATGTTTATTTAAAGCAGCAAAAAATTAGAAGTAAATGTCCTTCAATAATACAATCTATATGTATAAAAGCCCAAGTGATCAAACAACCGGTCGACCAGTCAACCGGTCACTATGATGCACACTGACCATCAGGGGACAGATGTTCAACACACAGGATTAGGCTCCCTCCTGTCTGGATCGGGCCTGCGGGGATTGGGCCTGCACTGGCTATCCGACATCCCCTGAGGGGTCCCGGATTGCAAGAGGGCATAAGCCAGGCCAAGGGACCCCACTGGTGCATGAATCCATGCACTGGGCCTCTAGTAGTTTAATACAATATAATCATTCCATACGTTAGAATGTCATAAAACAATGAAAAAAATGAGGGGTTGACAGGAGATTAAGTATAAAAAGCAAGCAGCAGAAAACTATGTAAGTAATATAATTTCAACTGTGCAAAATAATGACAAAGGTCACTAGTATGGTTTTAACTTTTCTATATATATTTATGAAGAAGAGGATGGAAAGTTATATAGCAGGTTGTTAACAGTAGGTATTTAATAGGAAGGAATGTTAAAAAAAAAGTGGCCACAAACTGCACATACAATTTATTTCTCAAAATTATAAATTTGCATGCATGCACATTGGGATATGAAGTGCAAAAGGATGATTATCAAAATGTTGATAATGATTATCTCAAAATGATATTAGTTCGAATTCAGATGATTTTTACTTTCCTCCTCACATTTAGATATTTTACAGTGAGCACGTGTAAAAACAAAATGAAGACAGGTGCCAGAGGAGACGACAGGCACCAACGTTTAACAATTTCAGCGAGGGGAAAAAAATTACCAAACAAAACTCGATTAACATATATTAATAAAATTTAAATGTATTGACTTAAGTTTTCAATACAATAACTTTTCCCATAATATATATATAGTTTAAGTTTAAGCTCATGCATTTTTATATATATATATATAAAAGACCAAATTACTGAGTTTGGCTAGATAAATTTATGAGCCAGAAAGAAATAGAGAACCAAATAGCTTTTAGCTTTTCCTGGGTCAGTCCTTACTATTTACTTCCATAACTTTGCTTTCAGAAGAAAAAAAAACACACAAATAAAAGTATTGCTATTGACACTGATGTTTAAAGTTGCTTTCTAAAACGAAATACAAGTGATTTTTTAGTTCCCTGCCATTTTGGATTAGCTTTATTTCTGGAGAGTGAGAACTGTTATTAAATTTCTGATATAAAATAAACTCAGCAGCTAATTTTAAAACTATTCCTAGAAACAATACTGTACTGGTATTAAAGAAAAGTGAAAGCATAAATTGAGTATTTCATATATGACAGAGAGTCAGACAGTAAGTTCTGCCAATTCCTGGCATTTCCTCTTCTCTTTTATACTTCAATAAAGATTTTATAAAAAGTAAATCT
>PVJC01023559.1:0-26536 GCA_004026665.1 Murina feae | reverse complement strand
GCGTGCGCCTCCGTACCTCTGTACTTTGCTTCCGCCACTCCTCTGAGTCTCAGACTCTTCTCTGGTTGTAGGATTTTCACTCAGCCAGCCGTCCTGTGGGTGCGAGTGGTGTCCGTGTGTTCTTTTCGTGGTTTTTCTGAAATAGTTGTTCACAGCTGCATATACGGTGTCTACCCTATGCCGCCATCTTGTTTCTCCTGAGGCACGCATAAGCTGCCGAGGTGACCACCATCGCTGGTGGGCCAGCCCCCTTCTTGGTCACAGCGGCCACCACCGCCACCAAAGCAACTGACTCTTAACAAGTAACTACTGGCTCCCACCGAGTCCACCTGGCCATTCCTCTGCACCTTCTTTTAGATTTACTGTTATTAGTGCATATTCTTTGACCTTAAAGGAATAAAGCTGTTTCTTCACAAACTCAATTACTTCTACTTTCTACTTTGACATGAACCTTCTTGGAAACATTAAAGCACTGACTAACCTTAGCACTCACTTGAATGGGTGAAGGGCAAAGAGAAAATATTTTTTGTTATTTAAAAAAAAATTGCTACAGTGCTTCTGCTAGTATCTTAATATCTCATACCCTAAATTAATCTGTTCAGTGTGGTCTAACCATACAAACATTATCACATTACTCTGATATCCACTAATTTTTTTAATAATTCCATGGCTTTGAAAATGTCCTCAGTGCCTCGGGTACATTTTTCCCTTCCATGCCTGAGAGTTCAGGGTCTTTCGGAGAAGTTATGTGTGGGTTACAGTGTACACCTGTGCATGGGTATGTAACGAATTAACTCACTGTGACATCCTCTCTGAAGCTTTCTCCAGCTTTGAGTTGGTGTATGCCTTTCCTGTGTTTCTATAGCTCTTTGTATATACCTCATTCTAATTTTAACTTTATCATTTCAAATTATAATACCTATCTTCTTACAGTGAAAACAGAAAATTATAAATCTAATTACAGTATCATAAATTCCACCTTAGAAAACAAGGCTTCAGTTGACAAGCTCTTAGTAAAGAATCTTAAGGGAGACAATTTGCAGTAAATTAAAGATGAGCACAAATACGTTGTTTCCCATTTAGAGGAGCTGGACTTCCCCTTTGATTTTGGCTGATTTCTGTGCCTTGATCCACTAAAACAATGCAGTGCATGTGACTTTCTGGGACTTCTGATGCCAGTCCATGAGAAACCTTTACAAGCTTCTGCCTGGCCTTCTTAGAATGCTGGCTTCTCAAGATGACCCCTTTGGAATACTCACCCTGAAAACTCATCATCATGTTGTGAGGAAACCTAAGCAGTTTTGGGAGAGAGCTACACGGGGAAGAGTCAAAGCCTCCAGCTGACAGTGTGAAGCCAATTCCCAATCAATGGCAGCACCAATTTTCCCTCTGTAGGGGGAGCAGTCTTGGAAGCAGGTCATCCAGCCTCAGTCAAGTGGCCCCAGCTATGGCCACATGGACCAGAGATAGCACTGCCCAACCGGTGGGCTACTGAGGACAATTAGTGATTGTTGTTGTGATTAAGTGATTGATTAAGCCTCTAATTTTGGGGTATTTTGTAATTTAGCAATAGATAACTAGAACAATAATGGCACTGATGTTTATCGAAAGTCACCCCTGGCCATAAATAATGTTACATATATGAGAGAAAAGTTAGTAAATATTTACATTACCCATATATTAAACATCTTTGATTTTCCTGTAAAGAGACCTTATTCTTCATAAATACACAAAACCAAACGAGGCAGAGAAAAAATATAATTATATTTCGTCATGAAATGGTAAAATTGAGAGAAGTCCATAAGATTATCTACTATTTCCTAGTAATAGAGAAAGAAAAGACGAAGTTCACATAATCAGGTGACTTGCTCTAGGTCACACAGAAAGAATCAAGATAGTTCCCTGATGCTAGGTCTGGGTTATTAGAACTCAAATGCAAATTTTTAAAAAGAATAAAAAGATATATATATATAGCAGTCAGATTTCTATTTTTTCAAAAATTTCAAGTAGAAATAATATATCAATGGGAGAACCTTTGAACATATAAGCTTTCCTGTATCAGCTTTAGCCTATTACTATTGCAGGGCTCTGTTCAGTGACAGATGGCTGGGTCACTCAGTTACTAGGAGATATAAATATTTCAAACTGATTATATATGGGCCTTTAAATAAGAAGATAAAATATTTTTATAACCTAATGTCCCTTGTATTATGCAACTCTCCTTAAATGTCCATAACTAAATGTATTCATCGAGGACATCTAGGCCCATTTATATTGCAGAAGAGACTCACAAAATAAAAATAAAGCCACAATAAATCACTTCAATGGATGATATTTTCAAGAGTGTCTCTAGAATAAGACATCATTTATTAGCACATTAGAGGTGCCTACAAGTATTCTATTGCTACACTATGGAACTTGAAAGAAAAGCAGTTGAAAAAGTTGAATGCAATGATGATGTGAGCGTTGAGGGGAAAAGATTCAAGATTAGACTTCCTTTCCCCACCATGGGAGCTACCACACAGTCTCCTGGATTTTGAGGTAACCTGTTAGTGAGTAGCTGTGTGTTTATGTGTGAGGGGTTCTAGTAATATAGAAAAGCTTCTCATATAGTTAAATTTGTAGGCTAAGAATCATATCAAAACACGTGTTTAGAAATACCTTGAATCTCAAGTCTCAAAGACTATTTTCCAAGTCCAGAGTTCCACCTATTGTTTTTGCACCACACACAGGGCCTCATCTCCTTCCTGATGCTCCCTCCTCTGGACTACATAAACCATCTACTCTCAGAGGGGTCACCTCTTCGGTAGTTCTCTCTTCCTCCTCAAAGAGCTGGCTTCTCTTTGGTATAAAACCATAATTAGGGAGCTATGAAAAACAAAAAGAGGCATCACCTGAAAGCAAATTCTTCTTTCAACCCCAAAACAAACATTCCTAAGGTTGAAACAAAGGGCCTTGCTTGAAGTAGGAAAAAAGGAAGACATATGGACAAATACTTTAAACTATTTATATTGTTACCCTACTGGAGTTGGATATCAGTTAAGGGAAATGGTAGGCTCAATAGTGTTTGCCATTTATCTGGGTTGCAAGTCTGGTTGAATGGCTGGGCCTCTACTAAGATGAGGAGGAATAGCTATGAACCACATTTGGAAAAAATGATCAGTTTTATTTTGTATATGTTCAATTTGAGAGATAGACAGCTAAAGGGAGCTGCCAAGATGGAGCTCTGGAACAAAGTCTGGACTACAGATACATATATGTCAGGTTTGTACAATGGTGATGGAGATGCCAATGAAAGCTTTGGGGAGTAGGTGAGATTATGCAGAGACATGGAATATGGTGAAGAATGATTTAAAGGCTATGTAAAAAGGGGTAACATGACAAAAATGTTGAGTGCAGTCAGGCCAGTGTGGTTGAGCATCAACCTATGAACCAGAAGGTCAAAATGCACAAGTTGCAGGCTTGATCTCCAGTAGGGGGTGTGCAGGAGGCAGCCAATTAATGATTTTCTATAGTTATTGATATTTCTCCCTCTCTCTCTTTCTCTCTCTCTCTTCCTCTCTAAAATCAATTAAAAATGTTACTGAAAACATGATAAGAGTTACAAGGAAAATGAGAAGAGTATGATATCAGAGAAACTAAGGAGATAATGTTTCAAGAAGAAAATGGTCACTGGCATCAATTATTCCTCATAAGTCCAGTAAGGAGAGAACTCTAACCCGTTTTAACCCGCTAGGTTAATTTTTAGGGATGCATTTGTTAGTTTCCTAAACATATCATGATCTCTTTCTTCTCTGAGTTTCACACTGCTGGCTGCTCAGTATGCCAGAAGTGAACTTTCTCTCCCTATCACTGGATTAGTCATTTTTCAGCCTCCAAAGTTTTGACTTAAAAGTTACTTTTTCATCTCTCCCCAAGGTAGGCCAAGGATGCAATTTACAAGCTTATGTTATACTTTGTATTGTATTATTATTAGTTAAAAAAAGTCATTCCTTCCCATTAAGCTATAGCCTCCATGAAAATTGAGATCATGCTTATTTTGTGTACTACTATATGTCCAGGATATAGCAAATGCTTTTTAAGTGTATGCTGGATTAATAAATAAATAGAAGAAAAGTTGTTTTGTGATTGTTGCTTTTTTAATTCAAATATAATTTATCTTGCCTCTCCTCCTGCTCCACCCCCAGACTTCTCTGATTCCTCTCTGAATGCTCCTCTTTTTCTTTTGAGGCACCGGTAAGTCTGCCCTTAAATGTTGGTCTTCCCAGGGTTCAGTTCTTGCCCACTTTCTCTTGGTAAAATATTTCCATGCACACATTTATGCTTTATTGACTATACTCTGGTCAATATTATGTATTCATATTTGACCTCGGTTCCTTCCTATAATCTTACTTAAATATCTTTCTGTTTATTAAATATTTTAATTTGATCTTTCACTGACCCTGCATTCAATATAACCAATAATATAAGAATAAACTCTCTCCAATACATCTCTTCACCTGTATGCACAAATCTCAGACATTAGCATCAACATGCTCCTGGTCACCTAAGAAAAATGTTGTGGAGCAATATTCATGAGAATAAGACCACTGACTCCAACTAGGTCTCACACAGCAAGTGAGGATTTATTGAGCTGGCCAGCTGGTCTGCAGCACCAGCCCCCACCAAAGTGAGGACTGACACTGCAGCTCCAACTAGATGCAGAAGCAAGCTTTTATTCACAAAAAAATACAAAAAGGTGACGCACAAAGTTTGTTGGTCTATTTCTCATAGACTCATAAGTTTTGAATAGAGCATGACTATTTCCTTATCTCTAGCAGTAGCAGTAAGTCCTACTGTGCTGCAAAGGAGCTGGGGCAAGTTGACCTTTACAAAAATATCTGGGACTCATCATAGACTACTGTGGGGTTTTGCCCACCATATCTGAATCAGCTACAAGTTTGAAAAAATCTCTTGAAAGTTTTTGTTCTATGTCTCATTTTTTTTAGATCCAGTGCCTATTGTTCATCAAAAAGTTTTTGGAAGAGCTCCTTTCCTAATTTCTTAATCCCCCGGCTCATTTGCCCTTCAGTTTATTTTGTATATTGTTGAGTTACCATCTAAACAGCTTGTTTCAAACTCTCCTCCTTCAAACTCTTTAGTGAGATTCCTCTTATAACTTTCTAGCAAGGGAGAAGAAGTCCTCCCTGTCGTGGTTCCCACCTCTGACATTCCTGTCTTATTGGTACCCTCCCATCATCATTACAAAATTGTAGCTCCTTGAATGTGCATGTTCTTTTTATACCATTATGACTATGTCACCTACTTTCTCTCCCTGAAACAGTCCTTGCTGTGACTCTTGTCAAAACTAAACAAACAAAAACCTGAAAGAGTGATCAGGTTTTAATTTTTGTGTGTGAAGCATGCCACTCCCATATCCAGACCATAAGTCATTTCTGAGATAACACTACTTTCTAATTAGATTTGCTGCTACATTTTATCACTGAATTCTCATGGTTTCCTTACCTTCACCTTTTACCTATCTACTATATTGTAATCTCTTTTGCGTACTAGAGCTAACTTCATATTTTTAAGGCCTACCACAATATCTATACTCAATAAATGTTTTATAAATTTAAATTAATCAGCTTCTCGAAACATAATTGTTAAGAGTTTTAAAACTGATTCTCTTCCTGTTAGAATTCTGGTCTTTCTAAAATTAGTCTTGTTTCTAAAGCAACCAAGCTACTGTATTACCAAACTCAAAATTAATCAGTGTTCAATTTAGATCCAGTTATGTCATAAGATATTGGCATATTAGTAGGAAGTATTTGTATTGCTGTTGGTGTTGCTACTAACTGAATTGATTATCTTGTTAGGAAAATATTAGAGGCATCATGTTTGTGCTAAACTAAGTAAAATTTAGGAATACATAACTTTCATTATATGAAAAGTATTGGAAATAAGAAGATAATGCTAAACTATCAACTAGAAAATTACTTTAGTACTATAACATATCATCTTCTCATGCATGAACTCTATAAAGTCACTTATGAAAAATACTCTATAAACTTCTATGGCAATGGGTAAAAGAATTAAAACAAGTAAAATTAAATTCTAGAAGATTAATATTTCCTGTTATGTTTGATGAAAACAATAAACATAATGCAATTTTAACTTACTTCTTTAAAATACTAGTTGACAGCTAACAATGGTACCATTTTAGCACAGGTAACTACTTGTATTTGAGTGTTCCAAAAGGTAACCTGAATTGCAGTAATAAAGAGTGCTTAGCTCATTGATGTTTTATATAATGTCTAAAGTAAAATTATGATTCCCTTAGAATCCCTAGACTATTCAGTGACTACATAAAGAATCTATTATTTATTTCAGGCTACTTTTCAGGATGCATTTTTTTACTTTACCTACACACCTATCTTTATTTTTATCTTTAATTAAATCTTATTTCCTATTGGGGTATTAAGAACATATAAATAAGTCTTCAATTACATAATAAGGTCTCATAAGCAGGGAATGTTTTTGAAGATATATTAGGTTCTCATATATTGCTCAATAAGGAGGGGAGGGGGTGCCCACTCACTTAAATGAAGAGACTTCCTTTATTTACTAGTTGAAAGCAGATAAATTCACCTGCCATTAACATGACATTGTGAATCTGGTGTATTTATAAGTTGAGCATCCTCCTGTGCCACTTTAGTTCCCAGTCAGGGCACATACTGGGTTACAGATTCAATTCCCAGTTGGGGCACATACAGAAAGCAACTGATCCATGTTTTTCTCTCCCTTCCTCTCTCGAAACATGTCCTGATGTGAGAATTAAAAGAGATTAACACTTTAGTGGAACCCTTCTGTATTTGTTTCCGAAACATGGTTCCTACATAAACATCAGCATCACCTTAGAGATTGTCAAAAATGCAAATTTATGGGTTTACTTCCAGAACTACAGATTCAGAAATTTTGGGATGGGGCTCAGCAATCTGTGTTGTTTTTGTTTGTTTGTTTTTTGTTAATCCTCACCTGAGGATAGTTTTCCATTGATTTTTAGAGAGAGTGGAAGGGAGGGGAGGAACATTGATGTGAGACAGGCACATCCATTGATTGCCTCACACAGGAGCCCCAACCAGGACTGGGGATTGAGCCTGCAACTGAGGTATGTGCCTTTTGACTGGACTCAAATCCAGGACCCTTCAGTCTGAGGGCTGATGCTCTATCCACTGAGCCAAACCAGCGTGGGCAGCAATCTCTGTTTTAGTAAGCCTTCTTGTTGATTCTGATGCAGACTAAACTTGAAGAAGCTCTACCTTCAAGTAGCTAGATTCATGGAATTTTGGAGTCTAAAGGAAACTTAGGAACTATTTCATTTTCTAGATGATGCCAATGGTGATAAAAAAGAAAGGAAGGAAGGAAGGAAGGAAGGATAAAGGAAAGAAAGAAAGAAAAGAGAAAAGCTCTAGATAGTTCCATAGCTAGTTGATTTTTTAAACTCATGTTCTTATGCAAGCTCCTAATCCTCAGGAGTCAAGTATAGAAGTACTCCTGAAATTGGAGCATACACACACACACACACACACACAGCTGCATGCATACAGTAATTCTAGCATTTAATTTTTAAATAGTTTTTTAAATTTTTATTGACCTCTCAAATGAATTAGACTTTGTTACTTTATAAGCAATAGCCTTTTATTTCATATTTTAAGAGGGAGACTTAATAAGGTCTAATATTCTGAGCCAAAGATATGCCATAAATCTAGAAAGAGTGTGGTCAATATTGATAAAATTCATTAAATGGTTTACATGTGGAGAAACAGTTAAGGCAAAGACAGCAACAAGTCTCTTTCATCATAAATCATTCTCAAAAAATATCTTAGAACAAAACTTTGCATTCTAACCCATGTATATTTGATTAAATTATCTAATTAAAGCAGAAACATTAAAATTTTGATTCTTTTTTTAAAAGCTTCACTGCAGTTGCAATCATTATTTTATATAATAACTTTTTTCTAGTGCAGTCATATATAAAAGTATTTAATTTGTGTATCTGCGTGAGGAGACATGCTATTCTTCAGAAATTAAAATGTTCATAGTGCAAAAGCTTTGTTTTCCTAAAGAAAAGGAAGGAAAAATGAATGGAGACAGATCCCCTATAAAGAGTTGAAATTGTGCCAAAAGGAAATTGCATTTTCCAAAAAAAAGGTCTCATTGTTGGGGAGAACACAAGACACGGGCTAAATAAATCAAAGTCCTATTTCAATGAGCCCATCTGAATAACACCACAGCACTAGATTCATTACCTTGGAAGATAGATCAAATCCATGGGGTTTTCCAAGGAGTTCAAGTTTGATTTTCAGTCTTATTCTGATTATTAATATGTTTGGACAAAGAGGGACTTTAAATATTTGCTTGAGAATAGACAGAAATATGTATGTTATTGAAAGGGAACTCACCGAGGTAATATATGACTCCAGCAGCAGTGGTGCCTGGGAAATGCTGGACTCAATTCTCTGTAGGCTCAGGTTTGGCTGACTACACAGAAATTGGAAAGCCGCCCCAACACAAATGCCATGCTCCCAGAATGTACAGAGTGTGATCAATGCTGATGTTATCTGTTAACTTAGAAATGCGTTGTCCTTTCTGGTGGTCTATGTGACTGCGCACCATATGCTTTTACTGTTAAACTCTTGGAAAAGAGACTCTATCCTGGGAGGGGTATGCATCTCCCCAGCTGGCCACCACAGGCAGCAGCTCCTTTACCAGTGTATGTAGGTTTCTCCTATTAAAGCTCCTAGGAATTTGAATAAGGTTATGTGTCAGCTCTTCAGAATCGATTCTGAATTTAAGACTTTTAGGGCTTTCCCCCAATAGTTATACGGCCACTTCCTCACCTACCATCTTCCCCCCCTTCAAGTATTCCAGTAAACAACAGCATGAGCAAACTATTCTGTGCTTTTGCATAACTTGCCATTCTATATCAAGTCATATACATACAGGCTATAGATAGAATGAGCCAGATAGTTTCCTGGAATTAGATTAAATAATGCTGGAACCGCCAGTAGTAAATTAACACAACTTCTGTAGGGCCTACTTTGCTTTCAATTAGGTTAGCAGCTGTAAATCTGAGGATGTTTCTCAGCTCAGTTAGGACCTGTCACATATCCTAGGATCCTAATCTGGGTTATTATTTAAAAGGAAAGGAATGAAGACAAGACCAGATAACACAGGCATGCCACTTATACAGCTTCTTTAGAAAGCTTGAGGTTAACACTCTCCAGGTCTGATCCCCAATGATTGATGGGGAAGGGACTGGACAAAGGGAGTTTAGACGCATGCCCATTAAGGTCCACGTAGCATGGAAAGGCACCTATCTGCCTGTCAGTCACACCTGGGAGCAAGTTGGTGGCTAGAATGGATGTGGCCACTGCGAGGATGCAAAACCTGAATATTTAAACTTCTGAACCCCGTTAATGGACTTCTAATTATGCCAAATACTGAACTGGACCTGGCTACAACATGGAGTAGATACACTCTGATTTTCCTTTTGGATTTGCTGAACTCCCAGCTGCTCCTTTTCCAGGAGTGGTTTAAGGGGCATGGGACTGTGCAACCCAAGTAATGTAACTCCAGACAGATAAAGCCTTTTACCACATTTCATTCTCCCATGGGGGCTTCTGAAAAGTCTTATCTCTGCAGCACCCCAAGAGCCACCCCACTCCCATGGGCGAGACAGGACTCTGATTCTCTAGGAACATTAAACTTCCCTTTAGCAAACCATGATGGAAAAACTGTCTAAAAGCTTTCAGAAAATTGGAACCACTATTTTCTACATGTAGTGATACACAGCACTGCAACTAAAATACAATTTTAATTCAAGTATTGAAGTTAGAAGTCAGTTATGTGCCACTTTAAGATCAAACCCTTATGATAATAATACATTGGTCCAATGTGGGGTTAGATCTTGTTACTCTTAAGATTGATGGGATCTATAATATTATAGTTTCTCATGTAGTGTAACACCTAGCTGAGTCTGTCTCAAAGACAGACTCTGTCTAGTACCTCATAGAGCTGCAGATGTTTGAAAAATGAAATAGTATATATTAATTGTTTACAATGAAAATTTAGAATTTATTTCATGTATTAGATAGAAAACATGTATAAAGAAAAATCCTGGAGATTTCCTCCTCTTTAGAAAGACTATAGTAATTTAAACTTTCTGCCTGTATATGGTCCCATAAAATTTATAGAGAAAGAAATTAAATGTATAAAATGATTTATAGGTGGATTAAAAAAGCTTGCAAGTTTGGGATTTCATACATCTTCATAAACACTGTTATAAATCTCTGTAACTTATATTGCTTATTTTACCTCTACAGAAGCAGCATAAACAGAGCAAGCAATTATCTGTAATAAACTTTTTCTTTAATATTGCGGCAATCCCATTTTTTAGCACACTTGTCATAATATATCTTGTGCTCAGAAACTGCTTGTATCTTTTGCAGACACTGTAGTTACTGTGGATAAGTCAATGTGGCCATAATGTTGACAGCAAATTATTAACAGGAATGAAATCTTAGCTATGCCTTTTGAGAGCTAACCTTTTGCATGATCCAACTCTTGGGTTTTAGCATTTATAAAAAAAAGTCACAAGTAATATGTTCTGTTTATGGTTTTAAGAACATTTGTTAAATAAGTTCCAGATTCTATAGAGTATTGTATACTCTGAGATATTAAATGAGTTGAAAAATATCATAAATATAAACCACTGATAAAAGTGTTCAGCTTGTGTTGCTAAGAAATAATAATAATCTGTTATTTTAAGTTTGAAATTTAAAAGCATTAAATTATTAAAATGACACTAATTTTAATGATGAAAATCCATTGGCCAGTCTGCAACAAAAGTTAGAAAATTGAGGGTTGATCTAACCACATACATTTTTTTTAAGGAGTACAGGCATACTTGGATATATTGCAGTTTGCTTCTGGACCACCACAATACACTGAGTCTTTATCTTTTTGCTGATGAAAGGTCTTGACCTCACTTTGTGAAAAATGCAGTATCTGTGAAGTGCAGTAATGTGAAGTATGCCTGTGTTTCAGTGAATTTTAAGGAAATTTAAAGATGTGTACAAGGAGATGGTATTTAGTAATGGAGACTTGATTTTTAAATACTCTGAAAAATTTAAAAATCCATATTTAAATTGTATGTCATGATTTTCCAATGTTCGCTCAATTTATTAAAAACAAAACAAAAAACGCATGCTGGCCTGCTAGTCCCTGGGCTTATCTCCGCCTCCTTGGGCTGAGTACAATTTTTATGGCATTGTGCACTGTCATTATATTCTAATGAAATTTCCTTTAGATCAATACCCATTAGTGTATTCACACTCATACTGAGTTGGCCCTGGACCTAAAGGTTCTTTAACAACAATAAGCACTTATTGTGTGTATGATGTGATTCTTGGTGTTATAGTTGAGAACAAAGAGAAGCTTTAGTATCTGGCATTGAGAAGTTTAATGCATAGATGTTAGCCATAGGTCAATATATATGTTTTATGATTATAAATTATACACTAAATATACCAGTACATGCAATGTCTTTTCCCCTTTTTCTTTAAGTGGTTGCCTGTATTTTATGGATAGAGTATATCTCTGGTTAATCAAAACACAAAATATTCTGTAATTACACAATGTATGAAGTACCTGCTCTACATATTAGTTGCAGTTTATCTATATTTAATAAACCATTTTAGCTTCCAGAATTCACAGAATAATATAGAAGAAAAATAAAGAGTTTGGAATAAATGATTTATGTTACTACTTAAGATTGCTGTGTGACTCTGGGCAAATATATTAATTTCTGAGCCTTGGTTATCTAAGCTATTGGGTGAAGCCATATCTCTCTTTCCTAATATAAAACAGCAGAAATGACTATTCTTTGTCAAATGTACAAAACAATGAAAATATCCATTATTATCTTAAATAAATCATTTAACAAAAACTCTAGAGAAAACAAAAATTGAAATGAATGTGGCCACTGACTTTAAAGAGATAATCTCACTGGAGAAGAATTTGCAAATCTTTCTGTCAATTGTTGTTTTTTTAAAATATATTTTTATTGATTTCAGAGAGGAAGGGATACTCTGAGAGAGGGATAGAAACATTAATGATGAGAGAGAGTCATTGATCAGCTGCCTCCTGCACACCCCCCACTGGGGATTGAGCCTGCAGCCTGGGCCTCTACCCTTAACCAGAATAAAACCCGGGACCCCTCAGTCCCCAGGCCGATGCTTTATCCACTGAGTCTAACCAGTTAGGGCCTATCAATTGGTTTTTTTAAGTATAATTAGCTTCCTAATCTTTCATATGCCATCATTTTGGGCAGCTTTTTAAAATCTATCCATAACTCTTAAAATTATGCCCTCAATATTGACTGAATATTTTTATGGAATCTTCACATTCTCTTAGTTATTATCTATACTAGGGGCCCAGTGCACAAAAATTTGTGCACTCAAGGGGGGGTGCCTCAGCCCGGCCTCTGCCCTCTTGCAGTCTGGGACCCCTCGGGGGATGTCCACCTGCTGGCGTGCCTGGCCAGCCTGGGTGAGGGACTGATGGCTATTTGCAGGCTGGCCAAGCCCCCCAGTGGGGACCCTCACCCCATGGGGGTGTGGCCAGCCTGGGTAAGGGGGTGAGGGCCGTTTTCAGGCTGGCCACAACTCTCATTGACCCAAGGTCCCAGCGAGGCTGGCTGGAAGCAGATTTTTGGGGTTACTTATCTTCTATAATTGAAACTTTGTTCCCTTGAGTGGAGGCCACAGTCAGCCTAAGCAGGCAGTTTCATCTCCATCGCTGGTGCAACGGAAGCCTCCTGTTTGCTCTAGCTCCGTGGCTGCCAGCCGCCATCTTGGTTGGGTTAATTTGCATGCTGTTGCTCTGATTGGCCGGTGGGTGTGGCTTTGCTGGTGGGCGTGGCTTAGGTGTAATGAATTGAGGGTTAATTTGCATATTACTCTTTTATTAGATTAGATCTATTTAGTATAAATGGACATTTTTTTACATTGAAGAGAAGAAAATTTACTGAGTTGAATGCACTACATGATCCTCAGGCTTTTCCCCTTATATCTTTTTGTGACAAAATTAATTAAGTTCTTATTACACTCTTTTTATAGGACCATTTTTATCTACTTTGTGCAGAACTTGGCTTCAAATATATGAAACTGATTTGAAAAGCTGCAGTATACAGACCGCTGCGGCTCATTCAGATTCAGCAAGTTGTCAACTCAAAACCATAACAATTCATACATCATTGCAGACAATGTTACTGACTCCATATGGAGTTTAATAGGCCTTCACTCTTAGCCTGCAAATCACTGACATCTTCTCATGTTTATAACTTTAAAAAAAGGAAAAATTGAATTAAAAAGGGTGTTTAGAATCATTTTTCTTTCACCAACGTGTATAGCAGAATAGAAATTGTGCATGACAGTTTTAGTTCAACAAAAATTAATATTGATATGTAATAAATCACTGCAGACTGGAACCTTCAATAGAAAGCAGTGAAGGATTTACTATCTGCTCTTGGCTTTGTATAATTAGAGGACGAACCCATCTAAAGGTGGATCTGGTAGTTGTCAAAGTTAGTAGTTACATGACTTGAGAATATCTGGAGATGATGGATTGTGACAGTTTTTCGCTAATTCAGGTATTTTGGCATTAGTTAGGGAGCAACAGAAAAACTTTGAAAATATACTGAGTTCTTCAGGCTAGAATTTCCTGGGTAATTCAAATCAATATTAGCAAGTTCTTCACCCTAGATGCCTCTCTACTAAGTGAGGAGAAATGACTGGTGAAATCATGTGTAGATTTTAGCTGCTCTTGCCTAAAGAAAGCAGCTTGGTTTAGGTTTCCAAAGCTGACATTTACCAGCTACAAAGCCATGGATAAATAATCTCTCTGAACTTAAATATCTTCAGTTCTAAAAGGGGAGAATAATAATAATAAAACATATAGCTCAGTAGGCTACTTAGACTAAACAATAAAATTTGCAAAAATAAAGTGTCATTCAATAGTGTTGGCTATATGGCAATGTATTATCATTGTTCTTATTTCCAAATGGAGGCAATAATTAGAATTAGTCTTAAGTTCTTCATCATAATTTACCACAATTACCACAAAACTCAGGCATTTCAGGTCACTTTTGTCTTTATGACTCTGTCTGTATGTATTTTTAAATTGATTCAAAATGCCACCAATTGGACTCTGACAGTAAAGTTCCACTGAGCCTTATAGAACCTATGGCCTGTCATGGGCAAAATTCCCTATTTCATCAGGGTAGTGAGCATCTGAACTCATTGTGAATGTTCACTAGCCTTCAGATCCCACACCTCCACCTTTTCCTTTTGCACCACAACTGACAAGATGGAGTAGGGCCCAGGTGCTCCTTCCTGCTGGCACCAGCATGGAAGTGCAGAGCACTCAAATCCCCGCCCAGCATGGGCTCTGTCAGCTAGTCCCAACCCCTCTCCCCCCGCATTCGCCCCATCCCGACACCACAGTATACACCAACACCATCACCTTTCTCTTCACTTAAGTTGTTAAGGATGTGCTCACTCCAGAAAGTTCCATTAGATAAGCAATAAAATGTTTTTAAAATTTCTTGGTGCATGTGTGGCACAGTCTTGGCATTCAAACAAATTTATTTATTTTTGTTGTTGTTGTTGTTAACCCTCATCTGAGGATATTTCTCTCTTGATTTTTTTTTTTTTTCTTTTTGGAAAGAGTGAAAGGGAGGAGAGAGACAGAAACATTCATGTGAAGGAACACATGGATTGGTTGCCTCCTGCATGAGCCCAGAGGGCCTTGGATTGAGCCTACAACTGAGGTATGTGCCCTTGACCGGAATTGAACCAGGACCCTTTAATTCTTGGGCCAACACTCTATCCACTGAGCCAAACCTGCTAGGGCTCAAACAAATTTTATGTTTGTGTGTTTGGGAGGTGTTGATCCTGTCCTTCATGAGGCACCCACGAAATGTTCAATTGTCTCTTTATCGTTCCATTGTGTTTTTGCTCTAACTAAAACTTGGCAACTCGAGAATCCTAATCCAATAAATCCTTCCCAAGTAGTGGCTGTTCTTTGCCTCACAATGTCTTACTACTGGAGATGGAACTGTGTTTCAGATACATGTCTGTGCCTCATACAGAATATTGTTTCTTATGAAGGAAAAGAAAAGGAAGAAAAAATAAATAAATCAAAGCCCCTCCAGATTCTGTCAACTTTTATATATAAACTTTTTTCTTCCAATATTTCCATCAATATTTCTTATTATGTTAACAGTAAAAGATATTATACCCTTCTCATTCAATGGCACCTACAGTCACTCAGTTGCTCAGGTTAATAACATTGGCATTACTCTCTCTCCTTTGTAACTGTCCATCAACATCTACATTTATTCACCAAAGAATGTACTCCACACTCCAAAGATAAGTTGCCATGAATATTCCCCCACCTCTCCACTATTTCCATTTGACTTGGACTTCTGTAATAGCTTTCTGAGAATTTTATTGTGGTGGTCTGTATAATGGCCCCAAAGATATACATGTATTCATTCCGAGGACATGTGGATGTTACCTTAGATGTCAAAAAGGACTTTGTAGGTATGATTAATGAAGGATCTTGACATGGGGACTGTATCTTGTGTTATTCAGGTGGAAGCTACATGTAAGCACAGGGCCCTTGTAAGAGAGAGACAAGGAGATCATAGGAGGATGTAGGAGACAATGGAAGCAAGAATTTAGATTGATGTAAGGAAATGGGCTATAAACCAAAGAATGCTGATGGTTTTAAGAAGCAAGAAAATCTGAGAAAATGGATTCCCTCCTTTTTATTAACCCCATGAAACTGATTTTGCATTTCTGGTCTCTAGAACTGTGAGGATTAAGAAGAGCACAATTCCAGTCAATCCACATTAGAGCTGGTGGCAGAAAACTACTAGTATTAATACAATTCTCAATCTCAAATGTAAATAAATAATGAAGGATCAATCACCAGTAGAATCAATGAGAAAGTCATATAAGCTATCCAAAGAAAGAAAATGAGTAACCTGGATGGAAAGGTAATTTTATAGCATATAGAAAAGAAAAAAGAAATGCTAATTACCACCATTAAAAGGAACAATACTATGAAAACCAACAAAAATACAATAGAGTGGATCAATAAGTCCAAAAGCTAGTTTTTATTAGACAAGACTCTAAGTAGTTTTGTCAAGATAAACATAAACATGGAAAAAATTTAAACATACACACACACATCAATAGCTGCTTTGGAAATGAAAAAGAGCAGTCCTGTCTTATAAAAACTAACAAATGAAAGGAATGAGAAAAGATAAGCATTCTAATATCTTGGTAGATAGGAAACCAATTGATAATATTAAAAGTAAATGAAACATTAAGTAGAAGTTTGATTATATAAGACCTTAGACAAACTATGTGAATGGTAAGAGAAGGGAGGAAGAAGGAAGTGAAACATTCATTGCCTTAATAGCAAGAGGTTTTATCTGAATTAAGAAATAGTAGTTCAAGGTTACCCTTTAAAATTACTTCAGTAAGAATCAAAGATTAAAACAGAATGGTTGGTTTGGGGTTGGTGGAACAAGTATTAGGGGAGAACAAGTGTTAATATTGTAAATTCTCTTGTATTATTTTTGTTTTTACTCAATGCATTTAAATATTTTAAAAACTAAGATGAAAATGCTATTTAATCAGATAATGTGATTTAAAACAGTAAAAATGAGTCAGTTAAACTGGTTACATTTAACGTGGTTAGACAAAATGCCGACTAATTTGACATTTAACTGACTGAGTTTTCCATTAAAGAGACAAAATAATTACATTTGTAGACTCCATAGCTATAGCTCAAAGCTATGTCTTTATTGTCCGTTCTGTAGGCTAATGAATATTTTCTGGTATTTATTGTATTTCATTTAAAATGTGCTATTAAAAAAAATTGCTTCTTTATTGCAAATACTTAAACAACCAGGAACAATGAATTTTACTATGATGGCTGAGTCCTTTTAAACTACTATTATGACTTAATACACATTTTCTGAGGAAGAAGTTTAAGAAGGAAATCAGACATTTTATACTACTTTGTGCATCAGCTTACATATTGTTTACAATAAAATGGCAAAAGTTGTGTAGGAGACCTAAGAAAAGAGTGGAAAGATTAAAAAAAAGTCATAGGTTATTTTTTTATTTTAGACATATATGGCTCTACTTGTTCACTTTATAGTTCAATTTTCTTTTTAATCTTAAATAAATAAAATTAAGATTATGAAGATATTGAAATTTAGTCTAATTCTTTGAAATTCAGTTATTAGTTTGTATGCCAGTTTAAAGACCATGAACAACTAAGAGATATAATGGAAATGAAAACAAACCAATCATCATCTTTATATAATTTTGCAAATTTCTAATGTTGATTGAATTAGCATTTTCAATAAACCTTTTTATTTGTCATCATGGTCTTGCATTATCATGATTTGCTGTTTTTGAACAGATCACTTGATTTACAGATCATCTGGATTTTTTAAATTCTTATAATTTTATAAATCAGCAATTCTAAGACCGGTATACTGCTGAACTCTGAAGATATAAATGTACATAAACATGGTACTTTTTTTTCACTTAATAAAAAAGCGTGAATATAAATTAACGTAAAAAAAGCATCTAATTAATATTTACATACGTTCTTAGCAGAGAGGGGTTATGGAACCTGGTTCCCTGGGAAGACTTCATGTAAAAGATGGGCTCTAGAATGGAATGTAGGACTGGGGGACCAGCTAGGAAGAGAGAAGTTCCATGTGACTGTTTTGTAGTTGAACTGACAATGTTTTAGTGCTAGCCTCTCAGACTTGTATGGAAATGTAAGTTGCTTGGGCTTCTGGTTAAGCTTCAGGTTTGAATCCGCAGATCTAGGGTGTGATTTGAGATTCTGCAATCGAAACAAGCTCCCACAGGACACCTACGCACCATAATTGGTTTAGGCAAAGCTGGTTCCACAGAGATGCCAAGTACATGTTGTAAACTGTGTACATAGTTGCTGAAGCAAGGAAGCAAGTGACGTGTAGGCGAATGATTCAGGTTGAAAAGCTGTTCTTCCCTTAGCTCTACAGCTTCCCTAAGTCATAAGGCCTCCTTGTACACAGATGCTTGGCTTTGCCTTTCCTCTCAGTTTTTAGAAAGTGGTTATGCCACTTCCAGGAAGCTATGGCTTGTTTACTTGATAAAGACTTGTTTATTTTATCCCTATGTAGTCAATTAGGTGTTACTTTTCTCCTCAGCTAGTTCAATGCTACTGTTATTTTACCTAGACAGGACGCCTCGCCTCCATGGCTAATAGAGCCTGTTCCCTTGCTGTGTGACATTTCCAAGTTGTCTACATGTGCTGCTCATAACCAAGAAGTGAAAATATGTGATTCAATACAGGTGGTCACTTAGTGACATTTTAAACATCTTTGACTAAAATGTTTCTCAATATGGGTACTTACCCACTGGCTTTACCACTTATGTCTTTGTGCATAAAACAATGATTAACTTTAAAATATTTAAAATGCAGATTTCGCTGCTCTGCATTCAAAGATTTATATTCAGTATCCCTGGTGTTGGGCTGAAGAAACTGAAATTTTTAATTAGCTTCTAGATGAGCCAGGCTTCCTATGAACCTCTGCCAAGAGTGACCTTTTCCTTGCAGTCCCAGGATGTGAGCACAGCTGATGAGCAAGAAAGGGGACAGCTAATATCCCTCTGTAGGTACTGATTCTTGAAAATGAGATGTTATCAATTTGAACCAATTGAAAGGATTATAATTGAGATTCCATTAATGATCTGACCATAAACTGGATGAATTGTTTTGTTATTAACAAATAAAGAAGAAATTGACCTTCAAATTATTTTCATTTTGGTCTATAAGTTAGATGTCATTCAACTCAATGCTCATTATACCTGGTTTTTGGATGAAAGCTAACATTTTCCCCAAAAGATATAAAAATGTTAATTTAATATGTTCAGCAATGGATAATGCAAAGATGTCAAAATGTCCCTGGAATAGAAAAGTAACTAATGTGTATACCAGAAATATTGGAAATAAGAGATGATTGCTAATGGAAATTTACATGAACCTGAATCTCAAATAGTTCTTCCTGTGCTAAAGCTGCTATCTAAAAAAGGCAATTTGAGAACAGAGGACAGGGCCCCTGTGAGGTCTTATGCTAAATTAAACTAATTAATCATTAATTTTAGAAACACAGATCCAAGATAAATCCTTTATTAGAGTAGTACTGGGAATGAAAACTTTGTGACTATGTATCAATCACCAATTGCTCTGCAAATGGCCATTTACAAATTACTGGCCATTCAAACAATTAAAAATTATAATTAACATTTTTCAAATATAGTCAATCCACATATTTTATCATTATTATAGTTAGATATAAATTTAGAGTTAACAAATCCTTTTATGAATAAAAAATAATGTTCTTACATTGAGTGCTGTGAAGAACTAAATAACTAATACTCATTAAATAAAAAATAAAATTTTCTCCTTTCAAGTCTATTTTAGAGCTATGCTTTTCTTGTGTTGATTTCTGAGATCAATTATGTACAATTCCACAGTGATTATGAAATGTATTTCATATTCTAGTTGGTTGATGGATAAGAGATTTAATGATGGTTTTTGTTCATTTATTTATTTTTAGAATTTTAGAAAGAAATTATTTTAAAGGAAATAGAAATCATTGCTATGGAGACTATGACAAAAAATATACATATAACATTTAACCACATTGTTATATGGGAAATGCTTTTTATTATAAAAGTCAAAATTCCCCTCTTTTAATTTAAATACAATTATCAGAATAATTCATTCAATTCAAATGTAGACTTGAAAAAATTGCTGTCACTCTAAGGTAATAAGGCTTTGAAGAAAGGTTATCACTAGGGAAAAAGAATTGCTCAGTGGGTTTCAAGAATTGCAAGTCAATAAAGCAGGACAACAAAACACTTAGAAATAGAAATAATAATACTAGTAGTTAAATGCTCTGCCAATACAGCAGCAACCTATGGTACAATACTTAGAAAACTCATTAAAGGAGCTAATCTCTGTATCTAATTTAATTTCTTCATCTAATCTCCCAACAATCTTATTATCATTTCCATTTTGCAGATAAGAAAACTGGAGTCCAAAGACATTACCTATCTTTCCAAATTTAACTACTAATTTGTGAGGGAACCAGGTGTTGACCCATATTAATCTAATCTGAAAAGTTCACATTATTTTTTTATTAAAAAATATTTTATTGATTTTTTTTACAAAGAGGAAGGGAGAGGGATAGAGGGTTAGAAACATCGATTAGGGAGAAATATCGATCAGCTGCCTCCTACACGCCCACAACCTGGGCATATGCCCTGACCAGGAATCGAACTGTTCTGTTCATAGGTCCATGCTCAACCACTGTGCCATGCTGGCTAGGCTAAAAAGTTCACACTCTTAGTCACTAGAGGGCAATTGAACAAATCTATGGAGTCAAATTATTCTTGAACATTTCTTAAATCTCTTACTAAACATACTAAATTGGAAGTCAAAATAACATTTTTATTTATTTTTTTGTTAATCCTCACCTGAGGATAATTTTCCATTAATTTTTAGGGAGAGTAGTAGAGAGAGGGAAAAACAGAAAGAAACATCGATGTGAGAAACACAGACATTGGTTGCCTCCTGCAGGAGCCCTGACCAGGGCCCAGGCCAGGGAGGAGCCTGCAACCAAGGCATATAGCCTTGACTGGAATTGAACCTGAGACTATTTGGTCTATAGGCTGAAACTCTATCCACTGACCCAACTGGTAAGGGCCAAAGTACCATTTTTAAATACTAACAGCCAGACAGTATTTCCTGTGTATTAGATAAGACCATCATTTCCTTTGTGGTGGTTGCAAGAGATGGGTTTCTTATTGGTCTTTCTCCTAGATAGACAAATAGATATATCATCATAACTAGCTAGTTTACTAATACTAATAACAGGAAAAGAGCAAAGGAGAGGCCAGGCATTATAAGCAAGGTCACTAGCCAGCTTCACCAGGAAGCTGCAATTTCACACTCCCCAGAGAACTACCAGTCCATTCCCTGCAGCTCCCCGGGGAGATGGGCACAAGCATAGTGAAGTCAGGGTGATATAGGGAAGGTGCTAGCCTGTCAGTTTAGCCTGGGAACAATGAATTGGCTAGAAAGGTGGAGCCACTGGCAGCATGCAAAATTTTAGAAGATTAAATTCCCCAAACAAAGAGGTCCCTCTCCCTTTATTCTCTCTTGCTCCGTGATTGTACTGGCCTTGTGCTATCCTGTGTGCTCTCTCCATTGCTGTGTGACCTTAAGCAGTCTCATGGGCCACCACTGTGCGAACCTTGTATCCAATGGACTGGGAACACAAGCTAAGCTAGTCAGATGCTGGACTGGACTGTGTTTAAATATGGAGCAGAAATTCTGGGCCTTTATTCTCACCCAGCTGAAGACATGGCTGGACTTCTTCCATGATGGATGAACATAGATGGGACCTTAGAGGGGAACCTCCTTAATTTTATATCATCAATAAAGCTTTCCACAAAACCCATCCTCCCATGGGGACCTCTGGACATTCTTTTTCTTGCAGCACCCAAAGAACTCCACTGCCAGAACTCTACTTCCACTGATAACAGATAGATGGATAGATAGATAGATAGATAGATAGATAGATAGATAGATAGATGATAGATTAGATAGATATTTAAATAATAGAATCACACACTGTATAGCAAGATGTTCATATTCTGGGAGTCAAGTGCAATCTGAGGCAAACTACAGGAATCACAAGTGAACATCTCCCATCTCATGCTTATTCTGAGGTTGAATGCTCATTAAGTGCTTTATCAAGAGAACTCACTGGCATTAAGTAAATACTTTCTTCTCCTCATAATACCCAAATCCATTTGTTGCATTGGCATACATTTTATACCTTTATAAAGTATTTCTAGTAAAGCCTTTATTTGGAGCACAAAACAAAACACCAGAAATAATAGCATGAGAGAAGAATCTCATGCTAAGGCAAAGCTCTGATTTGCCTAATATTTGTAAGAAACTCAACAATACATTAACCAGCTTCTGTATTCTAGGTAATGCTCAAGGTACTGGCAATGTAGTCAGTCTCTATTTTAAGGGACAACTTAGTTCAAGTGACAGCTAGATAGAAAATATAATTTCAAGTTCAAAGTAGTAAATTCTGTAATAGGAATCTGTGCGCTGTGCATGATCATAAGAAAGTACAAAAGAAGATCTCTTTTATGTGGGGTCCAATATGCCTTCCAGAGTTGAATATCACCATGAATATTTCAAAAGATAAAGGGCGAGAGGCATGCACTTTCTGTTAGGACAAGAATCAGTCCTGAAACTCAGGTACTTGGTGATTATGTTGCTGTCCTTTAACAGAAAGGTATGTAGATTGGAGATATGGGTAGTGTGGCTGTATGGAAGTTAATAATTAATTCTAATTAAAAGGTGATTAAAATATTAATTCAAATCATTTGAATGCATTATTTTGAACAGAATTTAAAAATAATAATAAAAAGTGGATTGGCAAACACATCTAAGTGCTTGGGAGGGTGGTGTATCCAGAAAGGGCATGAAAGTTCCATTGATCCCTCTCCCCCTACACTTTGCCCTATACATATCTTTCATTTGGCTGCTCCTAAATTCTTGTTTTATTTTGAGTTGTTTGGAGAGAGAGAAAGAGAGAGGAAGAGAGAGGGAGAGAGAGAGAAACATCATGTGAGAGAGAAACATCAATGGGTTGCCTCCCACATGCACCCCAATCAGGGATCAAACCACAACCTGGGTATGTGCCCCGACAGGGAATCAAACCAGAGACATTTAGATGCTCAATCAACTGTGCCACACAGGCTAGGGTCTACATTGTATTTTTTACAATACAGGTAAGGGTACATTTAAAAAACTCTCCATAAGTTAGCAACCATATGAAAGTATTGCTTATTGAATTTATTTTGTTCAGAAAATATCAGTATCAGTTAGACTCAGTCTACATGCAGAGTATAGTACTTTAGTCCTGACAAGAGGGGTCAAAGAAATATAGCAGTAGAAATGCTTCTATTTATTCAAGTATCAATGAGGGGTAAAGTCTTATCAAAGAAAAGTAAAATTCCCATAATTGTGCTATATGAACAAAAGCCTAGTTTATGGTAAACCACAAAATTACCTCAGTAGTCACTGACTGGAGAAACAAATGGAAATATAGGTTTTGTCTCTCTATATATATATATATTGGGGGCCCAGTGCACAAAAATTTGTGCACTCAGGAGGTCCCTCAGCTCGGCCTGTGTCCTCTCACAGTCTGAGACCCCTCTGGGAATGTCCACCTGCTGGCATGCCTGGTCAGCCTGGGGGAGGGGCTGATGGCTGTTTACAGGCCGGCCAATCCCCCAGTGTGGACCCTCACCCCATTTGGGTGTGGCCAGCCTGGGTGAGGGGCTGAGGGCCATTTTCAGGCTTTCAGGCTGGCCATAGTCTCTTCAGGTTTTGGGTCCCTACTGGGGTACCTGGCCAGCCTGGGTGAGGGGCTGATGGCTGTTTGCAGGCTGGCTAAGCTCCCCAGTGGGGTCACTCACCCCATTGGGGTGTGGCCAGCCTGGGTCAGGGTCTGAGGGCTGTTTTCAGGCTTTCAGGCTGCCCACAGCTCCCACTGACCAAATGTCCCAGCATGGCTGACTGGAAATAGATTTCTGGGGTTTATTTATCTTCTATAATTGATACTGTTGCTTTAAGCTGAGGCCTAGGCAGATAACGAACCCTCCTGTTGGCTCCAGCTCCGAGGTTTCTATAACTGAAACAATGTTGCAACTATGTTGTTGTCTTGAGCACAGAGAGGCCCAGTCAGCCAGCAGACAGTTTACTCCTGGTGCAATGGAAGCCTGCTGTTTACTCCAGCTCCATGACTGCCGGCCCCCATTTGGCTGGGTAATTTGCATACAGCTGCTCTGATTGGCTGGTGGGCGTGGCTTAGGCTCCCTGAAGAAACGGTCAATTTCAATATTACTTTTTTATTAGATTAGATGTATATATTAAGTTATTTAGCTCTATTTGCTATTATATGGTACCAAACTAGGCAAGTTTTATAAAACATATTTAATGGTTAAGTTTTATTGATGTTTTGCTTTCTTGATTATTTCTTCTCTCCTGTTCCTCTGCACCCCCAAACTAATGCTCTCTTTGATGACTCAATATTTTATTCTGTAACTGAAACGGAAGTAATTTTCTGCCAAAAATTTAGTCAGTGGGTTCATTGCGGATTAAGTAGCTTTTGAATTCCAAGATTAATTAAGAATGCAGTCAATGATAACTTTCATTCCTCCCAGCAGTGTCAGCTTCTATTTCCACAGAGGCCCAAATCGTACCAAATGAATACTCACTTCTCTCATTGCCTTTACAGAATCATGATACAGCCCATTCTTATCTAGAGCAGTGCTATCATAGAGAAATATAATGCAAGTCACATAGGAAATGTTAAATTTCCTAATAGTCACATTAAAAAGTAAAAAGAAGACATAGGTGACATTCATTTAAATAATATATTTTATTGAATCCAATAGAGCACAAAAAGAACATCATTTCAGCAGGTAATCAATATAAACAATTACTAATGAGATACTTTCCCATATTTCTTTTTTTAAACTAAGCCTTCAGACTTCAGTGGGTGTTTTACACTTTCAGTACATCTCAGTCAGGCCAGCCATGTTGCAGGAGCTCAATAGTCACATGAGCTGATGGCTCCTGTACTGTACAACACAGGTTCAGACCAGGGTCATATTCTTGGATAACAGTTTTCCCATGAATTCAAGAAATGCATAAAATCCTATATCTTCAAATCATCTATCTAAACTAATAAAAGCAGAATAGTAAAATTAACCGTTTCTCCGGGACGCCCACAGCCAATCAGAACGACTGTATGCAAATTAGCCTAGCCAACATGGCGGCCGCCACTCACGGACCTGAGTAAACGTTTAGGCAGCGTCCGTGCAGCAGGAGCGAGAGTGAAACTACCTGCTTGCTGGCTCCTTAGCCTTTGTTTGGCCTGAAGCAAAAACGCACATTTGCAACAATTAAGTGTAACAATTGTTTCATTATAGAAGCTGCAAGGTGAGACAGAGAGGAGGATTCGTTAGTAAAAGGCTGCCTTAAAGGAACAGCATCAATTATAGGAGTGTCCAGCCGGCCTTGCTGGGATGTTGGGCAATGGGAGCTGTGGGCAGCTTTAAAGCCCCTCACCCAGGCTGATCAGGCAGCCAGCAGGTGGACATCCCCCGAGGGGTCCCAGACTGCGAGAGGGCACAGGCCGGGCTGAGGGACCTCCCGAGTGCACAGAGCGGGACAGCGCAGGACCCAGGACCCGTGATGGGAAACAGGCGGCAGGGTTGGAGGGGCATCGGGGAGCGGGAAAGAGGCGCAGGGTCGGCGGCCTGTTTGGTGGGCTTCCCAGGCCCTTGGAGGGGCATCGGGGAGCGGGTAGGAGGCGGCAGGGGGTCAGCGGCCTGCTTGGTGAGCTTCCCAGGCCCCTTGCAGGGCACCAGGAAGTGGGAAAGCAAGGTGGCGGGCTGGTGAGTGGGAAAGAGGCAGCGGGGCGGTCTCGGCCTGCTTGGCAGCTGCCCAGACCCCTTGGCGGCACCGGGAAGTGGGAAAGGAAGGCAGCAGGGGACAGGTGAGTGGGAAAAAGTCAGTGGCCTGCTTGGCGGCTCCCCAGGCTCTTTGGGGGCCACTGGGGAGCGGGAAAGCAAGCTCTTGGGGGCTGGAGTCCTGCTTGGTGGCTCTCCAGACCCCTTCCGGGGATCAGGGAGCAGGAAAAGGCTGGCCTGACCATGAGGCGGGGTTTTCCCTGCTTTCTGGTGGCTGGGGGAAGATGGGCAGTAGGCAAGCTTGGGAGGCAGGCCGCACCCAGCCCTGGCCATGCTCAAAAAAGAGAACAACATGCAGGGGAGGGCAAGAGTCTGAGAGATCATCATAGAGGGGGTGCCTGCTCTAAGCCT
Source organism: Murina feae (assembly GCA_004026665.1). Taxonomy (NCBI): domain Eukaryota; kingdom Metazoa; phylum Chordata; class Mammalia; order Chiroptera; family Vespertilionidae; genus Murina; species Murina feae. The sequence continues at coordinate 425 of PVJC01023559.1, read as the reverse complement.
CCACAGTGTGCCTGGTGGCAGGCCCCCGGCAGGTAGACACACACAGGAGGACTGCTCCAAGCCTCAGATGTGGCTGGGAGCAGGTCCCCAGTGGTGACACACATACACACACACACACACACACACACACACAGAAGGCGCCTGGCAGACTGGAGCCATCATAGGACATCCACTGAGGGGTCCCAGACTGTGACAGGGCACAGGCCGGGCTGAGGGACTCCCTGCGCCCCGAGTGCACAAATTTTTGTGCACCGGGCCCCTAGTATATATATAAAAAGCCAGCGACAGGAATACAGGAATGACCAAAACAACCAGTCACTATGATGCCCACTGTGGCCAGTGAACTGATCTGATTGGGGGTGGGGCCAGCTGGCCAACCTCCTGTGGCCCTTTCTCCCACCAGTCCTGCCCCTAATGGGCCTGCC
>PVJC01023558.1:0-26299 GCA_004026665.1 Murina feae | reverse complement strand
TATTACTCTTTTATTAGATTAGACAGTGTTGCAGCCTACGATCGTTAGTATTTTAGAAATACAAGAAAGTGGGAGGGGAAAATGAGAGCCTTGAGTTCTTACTAAAAGTGATAATGATGGAGAAGAGGCCTGTGCACAAAGCTGTGAAGCTAAGTTAAGAGAACTTCAAGAGAAAAGTTCATATTGTTTCAGAATAATACATGAATGGAAAAATGAACATCTCCCAAGAAGTATTTAATGTCTACTTATAAAGCTTATTTATTGATCTTTCCTGAATCTACTTGGGTAAAGAAATAGAAGATTGGCAAGAAATAACAGGACAACTAAAGGAGAGTCAATGTGCTCATCATTGGCTTTTGCAAGGATGTGCTTATTTCAAAGACTTAAAGTTACATCTCAAAACTGGATCCCAAAACATACTCATTACAAGAGACTGACTCCCCAGGGGAGGGGATCCAAGTTCAAGAGGTTGACATTTGTAAAGTTAATAGGGAGCTAAATTGGGTGGGTAGAAGAAGCCCAGAAGACATTCATGTTAGCACAGTTTTTTGCCAGTGAAGCAGCAAAAAAAAGGAGGAAAATACAATCATATAAGACTTTTTTCCATCAACCCTAATACCTGCCTCTCTCCACAGTAGCTGGGATTCAATGAAGGAGGAAGAAGGGGTAGAAAAAAACAGAAGCCACTCCATTCAAGCCCTGCTAGCAATGAGTTAAGCCATTGCTTGAGGATAAAGGAAGAGATGAAATTGGAGTTTTCAACTGGATTGAACTTATGATAACTTGAAATGAAAGAAAGGCTATGGAGTCTGCCTCGAATACTATTAAGAGACTTTGAATTAGAAAGTTGACAGAGCATGGTTGAAGAATGTGATTGGAAAAGATAAAAGTTCAGACTGCACCATTATTCAGTTACATTTGTGTGTCAAACATTTAAAATGTAATAAATTTTCCTCATATTCCTTTGCCTGAAAAAGGCATAAAAAAAGAGATTTGTAAAATCTTATACTCTCATCCAGTTGAACTCTAAAGATTTCACATAATCTCAGCCTCTGAGCTAATTCATCAAGTACTTTGGATACAATGCTGGAATTCTTTTCTGGGCTGTATTTTCAGACAATGCTACTAATTACTGTTTTTGTAAGGGCCTACTAATCTAACATTCTTGTTGAAATGTCGATAGCACCGCCCTTAATAATCTTTTTTCTCAATAGTTTGTGCTTCTGTTAACTTACTTTGAATGATGTTAAAATGCATTCTTATTGTCAGATTTTAATTTTGTTTACATAAAGGTTTTTTTTCAATTTGTGCTGAAAGATTGTGAAACTGTATGTGTATATTCAATATGATTTGTTTGAATATAATGTAGTAATTCATCAGGAGCCATAAAATAATTTTATAAAATTTTACATTGTGGAAACTATTGATGGAATGGGAAGTTTTTATACCATACAGTATAAGTGAAATAATTGCTAGCTAAACAGGTGATCTCATTGGTCAAAACTAACATGGCAAACCAGAGCATATCAATAGGAGACTGTCAGCATCTAGAATACACCCCATGTGTTCTGTGACATAATAGCCTCTTTAAAGGTCTGATGTTTGGAGACATGGAAATGGGAGCTACAAAGCTTCCATCATTTGTCATATACCTAGGAACCATATGAACAAAACTTTAAACCCTCAATGAAGATTAACACCCATGACAATGATAAGGAATTTTTGGACTGGAACCCGGATTCTTTGTCTGCTGGAGGTGAAGAATGAATTCACGGACAGAGGGTAGTACAGCAAAGGTGGAGATTTGTTGAAGAACAAGTACAGACTCCCACATGGGGAGGGGAAAAGAGTCTCACAGAATGGACTCACATGTGGGGACAGAGAAAGAGTCCCAGCTACTTCCTGTTTCCATGGTTTATAAAGGCTTTAGTTCCTGTGTCCTGATGTCGCCTCTGATTGGTCACTATTCCCTTAGATTGGTTACTATAGTGACTCTTGAGGCCCTCCTCCCTCATTGTCCTTTTATTCCTTCTGGGCTTTCTTCCTTCTTTATTTTGTAAATATAGACCTTTCTTGGCTACTTCCAGTTCCCTTGTGTTATGGAAATATACCTGCTGCTGCTCCCTTGTCTTAGGGAAATGGACAGCACCTGGCTTCCTTGTGTTATGGAAAAGTATCTTCTCCCCATCTATATCCCTTCCCCCACCATGGACCCCAATTCTAAAAATTCCCTAAACCTACCTATGTTCCCCTAAAATTTCTGTTTCAACAACATTCATAATGATCTTGTGCAGGTGTGACGCATGGGAGGAGAGAGAATGTAGTCCGGATCCAAACTAGATTATAGTGATAGATAGCAGGGTCTTCAGTGGAAAACTGAGTTAATGATCATCTGGATAAGGTTTAGACTCAGGTGGAGACCTGATGTCAATAAAGCAGCATGGTTACAAATGTAGCCCATGTTTAACTGATGCTAGTGGATATTTTGGGGAAGAATCATTCACTCTGTGGAGGAGATGCCACAGGAAGTATTGCATCTCCTAGGACTCCGCCCCTCTTCCCATCGCATCTCACTAACTCTGACAGATCTGAGCTCTAGAAGAGAAAGGGTTGTCACTACTGGTTTGGCAGAGAAGTAAACATTTCAGTCATTAGGAAGGAATGTAGGAAAAATTATGAAGACAGAAAGGTACTGCAGATGCCCAAACACTTGTAGCCAGGAGTAAAGTATACCCTGTTCACCAGCTTGGGGTATTTTGAAACTCCCAAAGATAAGCAAGAGACACAGCTGAGATACTGCTACTATTGGTGTTGGGGACATTTAACCCAGTGAAACATGGATGCCAATTTCTAACAGGCTTTCCTCTCATCCAGACTTTAATTGGGGGCCTAATAGGTGTCTGGCATGATAATTGATAATCGTGCAGGAGGAACGAACTTTCCTCTCTCAAAGTCCTTCAGGATGGTTTAATAAATAGACATGAGACAGATTAGCAGGAGTAAATAACCAAATTTAATACATACATATGTATGGAACCCCACATACATGAGAGCATCAGAGACCTCCACATGTACGAGAGGTTTAAAGGCAGAAAGAAAACACGGGTATGTAAGACGTTCCAAGCTAGGGCTAAAGTAATGCACCGTGGGGGCTTCACAGGGCCCTTGCAGGATGATGAGAAGGGCAGATGTTTAGCAACTAAAACTTTGCCTGCTGTATAGAGAGGTAAAAGTCATTTCTGGTGGTAACTCACTGTGGGCCAAGCTCCTGGTATAAATTCTTCAAGATTATTTAGGTGGGAGGCGGGGGAACAAGTTTCCCTTGAGCCCACAAGGTTTTGGTCTCTCTTAGCTCAACATAAGCTGCACCAGAGAGGTACATCCTGGAGTGGCTCCTTCTGATCCGCTACACCATGAATGACAAAAAAACAACAACAAAAAACTATAGACAGAATCAGAAATGCAACTCTCTCAGATTGTCAAATGCCCTTGGTAAATAACTGATGCAGTATGAGTGTCTTTCCCAATGTAAAATGATAAATATGCTTACGTGGAAACAGAATGAAAGGCCCTCACCACCCAGCAAGCTCTGACCTGATCCCCATAAATTAATTTTCCGTGTTTGCATTCAATTAGCTGTAAGTATAAAAGTAAATGATGTAAACATCATGCTTTTACTTAGGAGTAACTATTACTGAATATGTGAAAAATCATTTTCATAATATGCATGCCATGAATCATATGGCTCCAAAAAGAAATAGAGAAAGAGAGAGAAGTAGAAGTACAGAAAAGTATGAAATATTTTGTAAAAAAAAAGTTTTCAACAAGTTTTTCCATGAATGTTTAGGTGTTAGAAGTAAACTTGTTGGTATATCTGTTTCTCTATGTTTTACTAGAAATCAATCCCTGAGTTCTTTTCTTAAACAACTCTTTATTAGTGGTGCTTAATGGATAATCTAATATAATAAAAGAGTAATATGCATATTGACTGTTACCCAAGACACCTAAGCCACGTCCACCATCCAAGCCACGCTTCCCAGCCAATCAGAGCAGCTGTATGCAAATTAGCCCAGCCAAGATGGAGGCCGACAGCCATGGAGCTAGAGCAAACCAGAGGCTTCTGTTGCAACTGCCTGCCTAGGCTGGATGAGCCTCTGCTCATGGCCACGCCCACTCGCCAATCAGAGTGGCTGTATGCAAATTAACCCAGCCAAGATGGAGGCTGGCAGGGCGGCTCTGCACTGGGAGCCTCCGCGGCCGGCATAGCTGTGCCAGGTGTGTCAGCTCAATGGGGGGGGGGGTCCGGCCTGGGGCCTCCTCGGGGCATCCAGGAGCGCCCATCCCAGGTCCACTGCCTGGCTCCGCCCCCCAGGGGCCTCCTCAGGGCGTCCAGGAGTTCCTGTCCTGGGTCCGCTGCATGGCTCCACCCCGGGGGCCTCCACAGGGCATGCGGGAGCGTCTGCTGCACAGTGCGGAGTATCTGAAGCCAGTCCGCTCCCTGGCTCCACCCCAGGTGTGTTTGCTCAGCAGCAGGGCCCCACCGAGGGATCCTGCACCAGCGTCTGCCCCTGGCTCGCCACCCAGCTCTGTGCCAGGTGTGTCCCCTCAGTGGTGGGGGCCCACCAGGCATGTGCGATCCTGGGCCCTCCGGTGGGAAACGTCCAGGCCTGCACTCACCAGCCCTCCCACCCCCCAGTGCACGAACCCTGAAGGGGCTGTGGGCAGCCTGAAAATGGCTCCCAGCCCCTCACCCAGGCTGGCCAGGCATGCCAAGCAGGGGGACATCTCCCCCGAGGTGTCCCAGACTGCAAGAGGGCACAGGCCGGGCTGAGGGACCCCCACCCCCTGAAGGCACAAATTTTTGTGCACCAGGCCACTAGTATAATTATAATTAGGTGACATATTTTCTTGCCTTTGAGTGACTTTCTGTGGATTTTAACAAGTGAATCTCAGTTAGTAAGTAGTTGTTACTGTGGTTAACAGTAGATGCCTGAATTGCATGACTTTGATTACTCCTGTGTTTTATCAACCTCATTCCCTATCAATTTAAAAAATCTGCTTTTGAGTTAAAAGAAATTGTTTTACATCACATGAAATATAATATTTCTTAACCTAAATTATGTAACACACACCAAGGGTTAGAATTAACAACAGTGCTTGTGGGGAAAAGATTCAAACTAACATATTAGGCCATACGGAAGGTTTCACACTTGCTTCTTTTTGTACAACTGCCTACATACAAGCACAAGAGCATGAGCTGAACAGAAGGGTCTAAGCCTCTCCTGGTAGTAAACTGAATCATGGTGCCTGTAAAATGTACATGAGTGTATGTACACTCAACTGGATAACAAATACTGTAGCTAAATTTAGCCCCTGATCTAGTCATGCTGTTATGAAGGCTGGACCTGCCGATCGAGAGTGACCATGTTGCTCCAGATACAAAAGTGTTGGCGAATTTCCTTTCAAGATATTCTGGTGTTGCTTTTGCTTTCTGCCAAAGACAAAATGCTTAAATATAGCATTTTGCTCTATAAGGTTTCTTAGTATAAGTGAGACAATATATTAAATATTTTCACACCATGTTTTCCTGAATTCTGTTACTTGTGTTAAATCTGCTCGTTAGTCAACAAGTTTTCAATGGTGCTTGGCATTCTTAGCTATATTTGAAACTGATTAGTGCTAATAGCATTCCATAATATTAATATTGTTAACAGGGCCTGGACAGACACTTTCTTTTTTCTATTCTACTTTATTTTGCCTTTAATCCCCCTTCCCCCCCAAAAAAATTCAGTTTACATAGGAAAAGTAGTAATCATATAATTTTAAACAACAGGAGCCATATTTCCCAAACCAGAGAGTACATGGCAACCACCATGTCCGTAAAAGATTCTGTGACTTCGAGATGTTCTGTCTGGGGCACTTTCTGTCTGAAAGACTGAAGAGGCTATGACATCATTGAGGGCCTGTCTTTGGAAGAAGAAGAGCAATGCTGCCATCTGGCGTTTAAGAGCTATAAGACAAGGGGCGGTATTTTCCTTATGAGCATGGACTCTAAATGACCTGAATCACACTGAGCAGGAAGGCTAGGACACCTGGGCTACAGACAAGCAAAGGGCTCACCTTCAATTCGCTGCCTAACTTAAAGTTATCTAACGGGGTGTTTACATTTGTGAGAAACACCAGCGTTCGAGTGACTCTTTGTTGCTGACATTGTAATCACTAGTGATTTCCATACTCACTTTGTGTGGACTCAGACTTCCTGCCAATGAAGACAGCTTGTCACTGATGAAAGAGCATGGGAACTTAAGGAAATGGTGGCAGAGGCTGTGATCTAAGCCCTCATGCGAAAGCCCTGGAATGGCAGACAGCCCTAGGATGCTGAGTGCTGATGACACTGAGGTTGAAATAGTACAAAAGACCCCAGATGCTAACCATGTACAAGTGCTCTTCTGTTCATGGTAGCTGGCTCCCAACCTCCTCTGAGGGTCAAATAACCCGGGTAGGAGCAGTGCTTGCTGTGGGAAAGACCACACAGAACTTTTCCCTGCCTTCCAGACTCTATTCCAAAGCTCCAAGACTCGCCGGGAGCCATTCGGACATGTTCATCTACAATAACTCTCTCGGTCAGTCATCAGAGCCGAACCAGGGGCCAGGTCATCATGTGAACAGGCCATAAGGCTGCACAGTCTGAGGAAATTCAGCCATATCTGCTTCACCCAGTTTAAACATTTCTAGACAGACATACAAAAACCTAGTATGATTCGAGGAGAAAACTGTGCCTGGATTTCTTTTCTCCAGCTCTGGTTTTATTGAGGTATACATCTACAGTGGGTGTCAGATGTCTTTGAGTGTCCCAGAGGTAAACTTCAGAACCGGAACTAACAGGTTTAAATATTTTATGTTTCAATCCATTGCAATTTTTCCCGTCACCGTTTATCCCTCCATGCCTTCTTCTACCTCCACCCACCTCCTTCCCTCCATCCACAGTCAAAGCACTGCTTATTGTGCATGTCCGTGGGTTCTCTTTTTTTTCTTTTTTCTCAATCCTTCCACCCTCCTAGCCCCGACCCCACCGAGCTGTAAGCCTGCTCTCTGAGTCTCTCCTTATTTTGCTCCTTAGTTCAGTTTTTTCATTAGATTCCACATATGAGTGAAATCATGTGATACTTGTCTGGCTTATTTCACTTACCATAATGTCCTCCAGGTCCATCCATGCTGTCCCAAAGGTCAGTGTTTATTTTACAGTAGAGAAGTATTCCATTGATACTACAGTTGTTATTATAATGTAACTTACATTGTCTCATTTGGGGCCATCTTCAAAAGGATCTCTAACTTTTTGTGAGATGACCTCAGTAGTCTAATGGCCCCTTATTTCTTGGTGTTGCAGATGTTCCAGGTTCATCTTGTACAAATTGGAGCAGAATCAGCATTCTCCAAAATTCTTTGTTTCTTTTAATGGGAAATAATATTGGAAGGCTATAATTTGCATACTAAGGAAACTCGTTACTGCTCAGTTGCCTCATTATTTGTAGGTCTTATCAGTGGACAGAGTTAGAAGATAGCTCATGAAACTATAGTAGTACTAGAGGCCCAGTGCATGAAATTCATGCACAGGGGTGGGGGGAGTCCCTCAGCCCCACCTGCACCCTCTGCAATTTGGGACCCCTACACCTTTTTCTTATCTAGCTAACCTCTTCACATTAAAAAAAAATTAACTGAAATACCACCTACTCTAGGAAATCCTCTTTGAACAAACCTCTTTATGATCTGTATTAAGTAGTTTCATAGTATACCTTTTTTTTTCTTTAACAGCAACTTAGAGTGGATGCAATGTGCTTCTCATTCTTGCATCTGAATTTTTTCTTCTTGCTTTTGTAATAGCAAAGCTTATCCAATTTACATTTGCCCTTCAAGGGCTTATATTTGGTTCAGTTTCTAGTTGGCTCTCTGCTTTTCTGTGTGGTTTTTTTTTAAGCAATAAATTTGGGTTATGATAGTAAGTCTCACTTGTAATTAAGCCTGTAGGTCTCCCTATCTGAATATTTCTATAATACCTATCACTTTAGCATACCAGAGATTGTGATCATTTATAGAAAATAACAATAAATGTCACCTGATCTTCTAGTAATAATTTATAGCACGATGTATTATTCTACTAATTTAACTATTATAAAACTGAGGCGTGCAGAAATAAATCACATTGAACAATAAAGAATGATGCAAATATTAAAGCATAGTACACTTAGGGCCTCCCTTGTCCTGTGCCTCAGATATCATAGCATATTACACAGTTCACATGGAACTCAGTTTCCTTCAAAATAGGAAGGGATCCCATACTCATGAAGCAGCTACTCCACACATATTTTTTTTAATTTAATTCACAGCACATACTCTTTTTACTATTTGTTGGAAAATCATCCTAGCAATTGCCTCTGTTCCTCTCTGTATTGTTGCCTTATACTCTGATGTCATTACTGCGCTTTTATCATTCACTCACTCTAATAAGGTTGTGAATTATTTAAGGGCAGAGATCATGACTTGAGCTTATGTGTTCCCTGTCATGGTGCCTAGATAAATACTCAAATGCCATCCAGTCCAAATGGCTGTGATGAGAGAGACCCCCCCGTTGCTGGAGACCTTTGATTTTTATTTAAGGGACCTCACTTGTTCTGCGCCTTTACAGAGGGGTGAGTAGTGGCTGAGGAAATTTGAGGAAACCCAGACAGAATTCTCCCCCTAAAAGATTTTGCTAAATTGGCACCCTGAACCACCAGGCATTTGTCCAATTAAAACCCAGACACACAGCAATAACAAAGGCACTGGTCTCCTACTGCTAATGCCTAGGGATCAGATCAAACCCCAGCCTGCAGGAACTCACCCCCACAGTCAGGACCTGGCTCTGGGTGGACCTGAGCTGGTGCTCCTAACTCTGGGGAGAAGGAGACTTCCCGTGCCTGCAGGCTAGAGGCCCCAGGCTCCGCACCACCCACCGGAACATGTCCACAGTGCAGGCTGGTCAGCAGAACGGCTTCTCCGCCTGGGATCGCGGGGAGGTGTGGCCTGTTTTGTTCACCCCCCACCCCAGCTCGTGATCGCGGGGGGGCCTGTTCTGTTCGCCCCCCCACCCCCACCCCCAGTGATCATGGGGAGGCCAGTTCTGTTCGCCCCGCCAGCATACAGGGAGGCCTGTTCTGTTTGCCCTATGATTGATGGGGGGAGGCCTGGTCTTTTTGCTCTGCTATCAATGACATGAGGCCTGGCTTGGCCTGTTTGCCCCATGATGGGTATTGGGATGGGGGGTGTGGACCCAGGCTGCCGCGTGGTGCCTTCGCAAGCAGCCATGGGCGGGAACATCAGCTTGGCGACTGCACCCATAGGCCCGAGTGGCCGGGCATTCTGGGACCCTGGCTGCTCAGGGCTACCTTTGGCCTTACAGGCTAAGAGTGGCCTGGGTCTCAAGGATGTTCCTAGGACCCAGGCTTCTGGGCACCTGCATATGCAAATTAACCCTCCATTTTTGTTGGGTTAATTTGCATATTCTCCTGATTGGCTGGTGACCATATTGGAGGGATGGTCAATTTACATTTTTCTCTTTTATTATATAGGATACTCATTTCCAATTCACATTTAGCACTATAACATCTTCTACTGCTTAACATCTTCCGTATTACATCTGTATTTCACTTTTTTATGCCAAGAATCCTCATTACTAAGGACAAATGAAATGGCAGTTAGAATATTCCATATGCACTCATTTGCTTTAGGATGCAGTACATACAGAATAATATCAGATTTACAATTCTAACATTATTTTGATGAATAAAAAAAAGCTAAATTTTTTAAAATGCTGTCTCAGTTCTCAGTTTTTTAGTATTGATTTTACATCTCCATCATTAGATATATTGCTATTATGAACTATTGTCTCTCTCTTTTACCCTTCTTTCATTCTTAATTCTACAAGTAACTATACAATAAAGCAATGACAACCACTGACCACAGTTGGATGACTTTGGTCATTTTAATTATGGGAAGCTCATTTGCTAGTAGATTCCTTAGAAAAGGCCCAGTTGCAAAATATTCTAGGTTGTTGACTATTGGTGTATACTGCATTTTAGTGACCCTTGCTATCTTTTGTAGATAGAGATAATTTGTGCTGTATATTAAATTTGTGGTCCATTTTCTTTGCTTGAGGATCCTAAATATCTTATGCCATTTTTATATAATTAAGTATTGTTGAAAAATCTTGTATACTTTTATTTTTTAATATAAATCACATATTCTCTTTACCTAGACACTCAAAGGGTTTTTGGCTTTTTCTTTAAAGTCTGCTGATTTCACTAACATAAAGTTTTAGTATTAGTTTTTCCATATGTTACTTTAAATCCTTCCTCCTCCCCCGCTCACCCCCATTTTTTTTTCAGGATAGATTTTGTCCTTCTAATGAATATTTTTAGATTTTTGTTTTGTTTGTTTTTATTTTGTTTTCTTTAGAGATCTGGGATCTTCTTTGACTAATACTAATACTTGCCACTTTTTTTAAATTCTTTGTATGACTTGCTTTTCTTTATCTTCCATTTTCAAGGTTCTTTTTATCTTCCATTTCTGAAAACATTTATGATTTGCTCTGTGTTTCTCTACTGTATTCTTCATTTATAAATTTGCTTTTTTCTAATTCTTTTTTGAGTTTTATTATCTCAGTTTTGACTTTGTAATTCAGATTTATGTTGTTCTTTCATATCTTCTATCTTTGTTGAGCATCTCAGCTTTTAGAAATTCTTTTGGGGGATTGCCTTTTTGAAGCTAAAAAAAAGCAATCCTCCCTTTAAAACTTTTCTATTACAGTGACTTAAATTGAGCTTTGTCTTTGATGTTTTTATATTCTCTGTCATTTACTTTATGTGAATTTCTTTTTTCTGAACTTGAGACGGAAGTTTGACTCGCATAGTTTTCCCAGCTTCACAAATATCCACTTACGTTGTATTCATAAAGTGATGAAAAATATAAAATATTGTGTTCTGAGCTTCCCAGCTCTGTATCCTGCTCCTACCTTTCCCTGGACCATCTGCTTCTTTTGTGCCTATTGTCCCCATCCTCTCTCAGTGCTGAGGCCTGCTCTGAAAGGCATGTCTGGCGGCTCAGGGTCACCAGTTTCTGGAAGCTATATTGCTCCTGTCCCTCTGTGGCTAATATGCCCAGCATTTACCCACTAGCACAATGAACCACTTGTACTGCAATGACTACCCATTAGATATGAAGGATTCTCCACTTACCATCATCTGTCAGATGCCTGATCGATTCCCTTTGCTTTCTCCTGAGCAGATAAGAAAACATATCTAGGTCTTATAGCTGTTAGTGGTTTTCCCCACCCATTTGTTTTTAGGGGATATGTAGCTTTTTTTGTAAATTTTGGGTTTTTCTCTCTAGTGACTCTACAGAGTTTAACATGGGCATTCAGGAAGATCCAAAAATATACTGCTGATGCCACTGTGTTCTTACCAGTCTCTTCCAGATTTTTTTAAACAGTGTTCATTCCTTTTGTTCCTGCAAGCTCTATTAAGTTTGCCTGTTTAATTTTACTTCATCCCAGTGTCTATCCAAAGTTTAAATGATGCTTGAAAGGGTTTGTCTTAGGCAGATTCATAAGATCAAATTTTGTATAAGTGTGTGAAAGCTTATTTCCTTTTGAAAAGTTTCCTATTTTCTCTCATTTCTAGTTGTGACTCTATTAACATATGTGCCTGTCCTCTGTAGCTGTTATTACACATGGAAATTTTCCTTACTTCTCTGTTTCTCTTCCCATCAATTTGGAGGCAATTTTTTATATTAGGAAAAGTCGAGCATTTTTTTGGAGGGGGGGTCATTTTTAAAACACATTTATGAAGTCATCTGCAAGCCCAGTATTTAAGATTTGCTATAAAATTGGAACATGAATGACATTTTTACTTTCATATTTATTTGTTACATTGTGAAAATGTCATTGTAGGGCATAAATGTAAGGGCATAAGTGTAAAAAAAAAGAAGTAAAGAAATAAATGTGAGAAAATTGCCATCAAAAGGAAAAAGAAACAAATAAAAACTTATAAATAAGATTAGAAATGTGATTTTAGTAGTATATTGATGATAACATGATATATCAATAAACCTGGTTTTGCACAAACAGTTCTAGTCCCTGTAATACACATCCATAAATATTATATATTTTTCATTGATTTTTATTTATTTTTTAAATATATTTTTTTTTTATTTCAGAGAGGGGGAGGGGAAGAGAAATAAAAACATCAGTGATGAGAGAGAATCATTGATCAGCTACTTCCTGCACACCCTACAATGGGGATCCAGCCGGCAACCCGGGTATGTGCCCTGATCGGGAATTGAACTGTGACCTCCTGGTTCATAGGTCGACACTCAACCACTGAGCCACTCTGGCCAGTCTATTTTATTGATTTTTAGGGAGAGAGAAGAAGGGAGTGGGAGAGATAGAGAAACATCATGCAATAGCAAAACATCTATTGGTTGCTTCTTGCACACCCCCAACTGGGGATCAAACCAGCCACCTCGGCATATACCCAGGCTGGGAACTGAACCAGCAATCCTTCAGTACATGGGATGATGCCCACCAAACTGAGCCACACCAGGCATGTCATCCATAAATATTTAATACTTGCTTATGGTAAAAAGTAGACTTTATTGGTCAGCTGTTTAGTACAAAATTTTTTCAGTGGAAAAGTATCTTTCATTTTTGATGACCTAGAAGTTATAAAACCAGTGGGGCTTCTAATTTGTGCGGACATCTGTAATGGCTAGCATGTGTTTTCTTTGTTGATTTTTTTTATTTTTCAAAACACATAAGTTTGGGGTCCGCTTGTTTCATTTCCTTCCTGCAAAATGTGCAACATATGAATCTTGAAAAGCACAACCTATACAAAGTTTGCAATTTAGAAAACTGATAAAATATTCATAAATGTACTAACAAGATCTCCAGGGTAAAACTCTAAAACCTCAGAGAACAGGGGGATTGGGAAGTTTGTGCTGAATCAGAATCTGCCTGTATCAATCCTTCATTTGCTAATCTTCTACGTCTTCCACTTGTCAGTGATTATTTCCACTTGTCTCTGTAAGTACTCCCTTAGTGCATTCCTCTAAGAGTTATACAACCTGACTGCTTTACTAATTCCTTAAAACTTGATGTGTTTCATTTTGTAATATAACTTCTATTACAATAAGCATGAATGTTCATAATCTCTGGGAGGGAGAAGCGATGTTCTAATGATAAAAAACTGAAGACTTACAAGTGAACTGAGGAACCCAAATTTGGATGCATATTTAAATAAAGTGCACCAGATCCCTACCTAATTCAGTAGTCATAGTGTTCTATGTTATAGTTGGTTGGACTTGTTTAGATAAATCAGGCCCAAGTTTATTTATAGTTCTACAATCATCATATTTGGCTTCTCTTAATCTTTTCCAGGTGAATCAAAATCGGTGCATAGTATTTTGCCAGAGGTAAGAGGCTCTTGTTGCTGAATTCCCCATTCCCATTCTCTCAGGCCATCAAGCGTCCTCAAACTACGGCCCGCAGGCCACATGTGGCCCACTGAGGACATTTATCTGGCCCAACGGGTGTTTTTGCCACCTTGTATTTTTACTTCAAAATAAGATATGTGCAGTGTGCATAGGAATTTGTTCATAGTTTGGTTTTTTTTAAACTATAGTCCGGCCCTCCAACGGTCTGAGGGACAGTGAACTGACCCCCTGTTTAAAAAGTTTGAGAACCCCTGCATGGTCATGATATTATGTTATGTCTACCAACTGCTTGAAAAGCAAAATTGGGGAGGTTGTAATTAAATCATAATTAGAACTTCTGAAAATAATAGAAGAATGATTCCCAAACATGTTATAAAGCTATTTACCTCATACAGTAATGAAAGACTTCCATTTCACCCATTACCACAGGATTCTTGTCCCCATGTAATGTGAACCCAAACTTCCTACCAGTGGACTCTATGGGCCCTGAGTTGGCCATCAGCAAAATATTCCACATCCTCACCATACTCTCTGAACATCTACTGCCCTACACCAAATCAGATTACTCTCCAGGGGCATAATGTACTCTGTAGTACTGTCAAGATGTGACACAGCTTTCCCCTCCAATACTCTTTTCATCACAGGCTTAAAGTCAGTAATATCCAAACTCATTGATTAATCATCATGTGTTAGGTATTTACATCTATTAAACTCACTTAATCCCTGAAACAATTCTGAGATAGCAACTATCATTCCTAATAAGTGGTGAGGAAAGTGGGGTCCCAAAAACCTAAGTTGCCTCACCCAAGGTCACCACATCTGCTAAGTAGCAGAAGTTAATTTGATTCTAAACCCAAAACATTAATCTCTGTGCTTTCATACCTCCCCAACACAGTAGATATCCTCATTGAACTTTAGTGTATATTCTGGAACATAAACTTTCCCTTTTCCCTCAACAGCATAACTTTTGAAACCAAAACCAATAGGCAATATTACTCTCTTTCTCTCTCTGTTAAAGTCGACTATCTCCTTGTCACCATCCCTCAGGCATTGCAGAACTAGATTCTGATATTTCTCTTCAGCAATCAACCTTCATGCCATCATTCTGGGTGATTCCTATAACCATGTAAAAGATCAATCCAGTCTCGTTCAGTGATTTATGCCTGATTTTTGCATGTCTTCCAACTATAACCTTTTATCTTCCCAATGAGTTTGCCCTAGTCATCCATGGGAACAACTCCTTGATCATTCCCACAAATATCACTAACCCATTAAATTTACCTTTCTGCTTTCTTTTTTTTTTTAAATATATTTTATTGATTTTTTACAGAGAGGAAGGGAGAGGGATAGAGAGCTAGAAACATCGATGAGAAAGAAACATTGATCAGCTGCCTCTTGAGCACCCCCTACTGGGGATGTGCCCACAACCAAGGTACATGCCCTTGACCGGGATCAAACCTGGGACCCTTTAGTCCTCAGGCCGATGCTCTATCCACTGAGCCAAACTGGTTAGGGCCCTTTCTGCTTTCTTACCACCTGAATCTCTACTCAACCTTCAGCGCTAGTCAGGACTACATTTCTCTAGTCAATTCGTCCTTCCATTCTTCAATGGTTATTATCCCCTCTTTTCAAATCTTCAACATCTACTCTTCATTCTTTCTTTCACAGGATGACTTTGCCTCTTATTTCCTGCAAAAATAGAATCATTTTGAATACATTTCCAAATTTTCCTACTACTACATACATGAGCTGGCCTATATTTATACTCATTCATTTAATTTTGGATTATTATAACTATACTAGAGGCCTGATGCACGAAGACTCAGGGAAGAATGGGCCTTCCTTCCCCTGGCTCCTGGCACTGCCTTTGCTCCAGCCTGGAGCTGCCTTTCTGCCTTCCCACGCTGCCCAGAAACCCGAAGTGGCTGGGGCAGTACAGGACATCTGTGTCATCACCATGGTGATGATGCAAGCATCCCGACCCCAGCCGCTCATGCCTGCATGTGCAAATTAACCCGCCATCTTTGTTGGGTTAATTTGTATACTCACTCCTGATTGGCTGGTGGGTGTCGCAAAGGTACGGTCAATTTGCATCTTTCTCTTTTATTCGTGTAGATTATGCATTCAGCTTAATCTTGTTTAAGGCCTACTTCTTTGTTTGTGCACAAGACCTTCCATCTCCTTTCAGCCATTCTAGCAAGGCCTAGGTGCCCAGAGTAGTCCATTGAAGCTACTCTGATTAAGATCCAATTACTTATTTTTCCAGTCCCAATGTCACTTTCTGTCTTTCCAGTCCCTTTGGGCCCAGCCCCAATGGTCAGTCATTTGAGCCCACCTTTCTTTAGCATTGTGCTCAGGAAATTATCCTACTTTAAAAGCATTTCACTTTTCAGAGACTGATTTTCCTCACCTTTCAAACTTTCTCAGCCTTTCTTTATGGATTTTAATGTAAGCAGGCATGATGTAAATAACAAGGGAAGCCTCAGAAAGTATTTCAAAAACTATATAAATATTACATGCCGAATTTTTTATTACTTAGAAGACAGCTGTTTTTCAAAGGCTGAAGCTGGAGATGAGTATTTTCACTGAAATTTATACCAACATGTCATCTGCACCAAAATGGGGGAAAACTTCCCTGTCACTGGTGATTAGTTTACACATCACCCATGAGTTCAAGGTATATATACATTTTCCCAGAGATTGCCTGGACTGTTGTCAGATATATAATATTCAGTCTTTATCATGTGTACAGGAAACAAATTAAAAACCATTTTCATGGAGACTGCAAAAAAAGCAACAACAGAATGTCATAACTCTTTAGACAGCTATGGAAAATTATGTCTATTCTACAAAGTTAAGATTCCAAAATGTTAAGTCAAGATCTGTGGTAAATATGCAGTGTCTGCATGTGCAGAGGGAATAGGAGAAACATGAAAGAAATACAGCATGCTTCTCTGAAATGTTTGCAAGAACTTAAAACTTACTACACCTTAGCTGAAAGGCACCTCCCCTGTTGCATAGTTCATGTGAAGGAAGCTGTGCTTATTTCTGAGATCCCTTATTGAAGACTCCTTTCATGTACCTGGATAGAAAACCCATGCTCCCATGGCCATGCTATTTCAGTTTAAGCAAGAAAATGTTTGTTGGTGAGTTGGTGCATAATATTTAAATATTAGATTTGATTTTGAAGTATAAAAGACATTCTTTTTTCTCTCCTCATCTTCCTTAAACTTGTATATTTCTCCTCCTGGGAGCTGGCCTCACACTGGAAAACCCTGATAAGGTGGAGTGAAGTTGTGTCAGCAGCTTTGTTTGTAGCCCACACACTGACACAGGGTGGTGGGTATTAAATCCATGTTTAATCGCTCATTCCCAAGACAGATGCATGAGCCAAACCATCAAGGAGGAGCACATATTCATGCTGTAAATAGCTTCAGGCAGATTGCTCTTGAGTGAAACATCAAGGTCAACTCTTCATTGCTGACTTTTTTTCTTATTTTCTGGGAAAAATTCACTGTGATGCTAATTGCTTTTTAAATTACACAAAGAGTTGTCCGACCATTCAGATTAGAGTTATGCCTACTCAGATTCTCTTGCATGAGCTACTTCAAGGCCATGGTGTTTTCCATTTCTGCACAGAATCTAAAAACTAAAGGCAAGTACTGCATTAGGCTGT
Organism: Murina feae; assembly: GCA_004026665.1. NCBI lineage: Eukaryota > Metazoa > Chordata > Mammalia > Chiroptera > Vespertilionidae > Murina > Murina feae. The sequence goes on along the minus strand of PVJC01023558.1, from coordinate 9,099 downwards.
GATGATGGATGTGTTTTCTACACTTCCCTTTATAAACTGACTAGGGGCCCGGTGCACAAAAATTTGTGCACTCGGTGGGGGGAGGGGGGTCCCTCAGCCCAGCCTGTGCCCTCTTACAGTCTGGGACCCCTCAGGGGATGTCCATCTGCTGGCGTGCCTGAACAGCCTGGGTGAAGGGCTGATAGCTGTTTTTAGGCCGGCCAAGCCCCCCAGTGGGGACCCTCACCCCATGGGGGTGTGACCAGCCTAGATGAGGGGCTGAGGGCCGTTATCAGGCTACCCACAGTCCTTCAGGGTTCGGGTCCCTACTGCAGTGCCTGGCCAGCCTGGGTGAGGGGCTGAGGGCCATTTTCAGGCTGCCCACAGCTCCCATTGGCCCAATGTCCCAGTAAGGCTGGCTGGAATCAGGTTTCTGGGGTTTATTTATCTTCTATAATTGAAACTTTGTTGCCTTGAGCAGAGGCCCAGCCAGCCTAGGCAGGCAGTTTCCTCCACCACTGGTGCAACGGAAGCCTCCTGTTTGCTCTAGCTCCATGGCTGCTGGCCGCCATCTTGGCTGGGCTAATTTACATACAGCTGCTCTGATTGGCTGGTGGGTGTGGCTTGGTTGGTGGGCGTGGCTCAGGTGTAACAAAGTGAAAGTCAATTTGCATATAACTTGCCTTTCTGGGGCAATGCAAGCAGCCTCCAGTGGGCAGTTGGCATGTCCCCTTATATCTAGTTGTGAGTGAGGTGTACTGAGAAATTTGCATACCAGTATTTTGGAGACACAGGTCAGATCAAGATTTGTGCTTTGTATACTATCTCACTCTTCTTCTTCCCCAGCTCCATAGAGCATTATTCTTGTGCCTCTGAACACTCTTTGCTCTTACACCCTTTTTGAACTATTTTTCTCATAATAGATACACTTATTACTTCGGGCTTATGCAAGGAAACCAATCCTATTTTTAACACTAATACCAAATTGCTTTTTACTTTTCTTTTATCCTTTGAGTCATTTTACTGGAGTTTGGATGTGGATGAGATATAAGCCCAAATGCCCATAACATTTTGAGCTACAAATATGGTCCATTTAATAGCTGTTTTTATGTGTTTTGGTTTTACAAATGAATGATTTAGCTTTGTTTAGTCCCAGGAAATAAGTCTAGTCGCAACTACTAAATACTTTGCATCTTTTAGCAATGAAACTAAAGGCTGTAGTCACATTCCTACTATGAATATGAAAAGCTACAGTGTGAACCACCTGAGACAGCTTAAAAAAATAGAAATAACTTATCATGGATGGGATTTCAAATTATGAAAACCTATATGATAGTCATAACAAATCTGAATAACTTAAAAATACATAAAATAAACACTGACGTTCTTTCCCCTCCATGGCCTATTCATGATCACACTGTTCAACAGTTTAGTGAGAATATTTCAACTGTTTTCCTGTATCTCACATCTATCCATTTATCACAGCATTTTTGTTTATTTTTAAAAATTACATTCTCTTCTACATATAATTGGGTATAATGCAGAAAACTATAAAAGTGTGTATTGTTTTATAGCTTGCATCCTCATTCCAATAGATCAAAGGTGTTTATTGTAGTCATAAATGTAAACAATCTTTATTATTTAGACTTGCATATAATTTTCGGAAAAATCCTTTGCCTACATATGGGTGTTTAGCTCATTTTTAATAATTTGTTTTAAGATTTTCTGCAAGGAGCATTTTTTTTTTTACCTTGTGAAAACATCTTTGTTAGAGAGAATCATAGAAGTGAAACCATTGATTAATCTGAATGAAATTTTAGATTTTTAAACAAAATACTAAATTGCTTCCCCCCCAAAATGTCACAAATTACACTCTGTTTCTCCACACAACCACCCCCATTGGATGTCATCGATCTGTTTTACTTTTCTTATCAGTCACAATATTGTTATGGTGTCACAAAAGTTAAATAATCAATAACTCTAATCCCAGTGGTTTATTACAACCAAAGTTTTGTCTATCGCCGAAATTCTCTCTTCTAACACTGTAACTAAGCCATCCAGAACCAATGTTTTCAAAGGTTGCAGCTGAAGAAAAGAGATTATTTTTCGATAATTAGATCCCGTAGTGATACTCTTACTTCCTCTTGCTACCAACTGCCATTCGTCACCTCCTTCTAATTGAAAAGGGAATGTAATTCTTTCATATCCCAAGATGGAGGGAGCAGTGGTCCTGGGTGGGTAGAAGTCACTACCTCACTGTTACTAATGTGATGTGTAAAAAATGGTATGTCCTGTGGTTGTAGTTCTTCCTCACTGGTGATTGTTCTACTGTGTGATGGTGCTTGTTGTTTTAAAATTAAGCACATCTAACTTTTATTATTAATTTAGAGGAGCCCATAATGTACTATGCATAATAACTTTTCTTTTTTTAAAATATATTTTATTGACTTTTTACAGAGAGGAAGAAAGAGGGATAGAGAGTTAGAAACATCAATGAGAGAGAAACATTGATCAGCTGCCTCCTGCACACCCCCTACTGGGGATGTGCCCGCAACCAAGGTACATGCCCTTGACCAGAATCAAACCTGGGACCTTTCAATCTGCAGACCAACGCTCGATTCACTGAGCCAAACCGGTCAGGGCTATCTTTTCTTTTTTTAATATTACTTTTATTGATTTCAGAGAGTAAGGAAGAGAAAGGGGAGAGGGAGAGGGAGAGGGAGAGGGAGAGAGAGAGGGAGAGAGAGAGAGAGACATCAGTTATGAGAGTGAGTCATTGATTGGCTGCTTCCTGCATGCCCTCCACTGGGGATCGAGCACACAACCATGTGCCCTGACTGGGAATCGAACTGTGATCTCCTGGTTCATAAGTCTATGTTCAACCACTGAGCTACACCAGCCAGCCTAACTTTTCTTGTTCTGTATTACAAATATTTTCTCTCAGGCTTTCCTCTTTTAATTATAATTAAACTAGAGGTGCGGTTCACAAAAATTTGTGCACTCAGGGGGGGTCCCTCAGACTGGCCTGTGCCCTCTTGCAGTCTGGGACCCCTCAGGGGATGTCCACCTGCTGGTGTGCCTGGCCAGCCTGGGTCAGGGGATGATGGCTGTTTGCAGACTTGCCAAGCTCCCCAGTGGGAACCTTCACCCCATGAGGGTGTGGCCAGCCTGGTGAGGGGCTGAGGGCCATTTTTAGGCTGCCCACAGCCCCTTCAGGGTTCAGGTTTCTACTGGGGTGCCTGGCTGGAAGCAGGTATCGGATTTATTTAACTTCTATAATTGAAACTTTGTTGCCTTGGTTCCCCACTCGAAGCCTGGGTTGCCCCTGGCAACCCAAGGTCCCAGCCCGGCAGGTATCTTGGGTTTATCTTCTATAATTGAAACTTTGTAGCCTTGAGTAGAGCTCAGGGCCAGCAAGGCCCTGGCTTCCTCCATTGCCCGGAGCAACTCCAGCTCCATGGCTGCCCCCATCTTAGTTAATTTGCATATTTGCTCCTGATTGGTTGGTGCACATGGCTTGTGGGAGTGGCTTGTGGATGTAATAGAGTGAGGGTTAATTTGTATATTACTCTTTTATTAGATTAGATTTTTGGTGAATGACCCTCCCAGTAAAAATCCCCAGCAGACTCCAGTGACTTACTGTGAAGTCTTTTTTTCCTTACTCTTACTTTTCAAGGTTTCTGCCACTTCTCATTGCGTTCCTTGATCTTCACACAGGGAGCCACTTTCCAGGGCTGTCCAGCAGACCCTGAGCGATGGATGAATGATTACTTTAACACAGGATTGCTGTGAAAGAGAGGCTAAGGGACTGCCTGACTAGACAGCCTCGTTCACCTGCCTCTTCAGGCTTTTATCGTAACAGCAGTTTGAGATAGTTTATCTTTTAGATACAATCAGTAGGGTAAGTAATCTTGGGAGGACACATGTGTCTGCAGTATCCTTTTAGCAAGGACACCTAAAGATTAAGCTTAAAGGTTTCAGTAAACACCCGAGGGTCCGCATGTACACAGACATGTTTGGAAAGGTCAAGGAACAATTAGGGGTGCCCTCTTCAGCCAACTCCCCTAGGTTGGAATTCTGAGAAACAGGGATAACCATCTTCAGCCAACTCCCCTTTTCAGAATTTCCTCCTTAAAAACTTTCCAACCAAGTCTCCCGTGCTCCCTGACAGTAAGTTAAAAACTCATGATTCAATGACAGAGTACAAATTAGTTATATTATTCTTGAGTTGTTTAGAGAAACAAGAAAGGAGGAGTTCAACAAACCACCCACCCTAACTCAAAGGAGTTCTTAAACTCAATAATACTACAAGCAAAAAATGCATTTTATGTTGTTTTGTTTTTCATTAAGGATTTTGGTGACTATAAGGGATGTAACTGAGTACATTCTCAAGCAAGTACAATTCCATGTTTTCCTTTTCAATAAATGCCAGGTCTTAAAACTAGTGTTGTGTATAACAGATGTTATAACTTAGGCTTTTATAGGTTGAAAGAATCCTTCTATTACTACGTGATTGTTAGCATAGCAAGAACGCCAGTGGGTAGCTGTAAACCTAATTTGCATCTCATCACTTTTCCCAGTGATGATCTGGTGGCCTTAGCCCTCAGGCATCGTGGTAACATGAGAATGAAATGGGAGGAGATAGCAAACCCAAGGAGGCGACAGGGGAAATAATGTGAATATTGCCTCTAGGAACCAATAGCGCTAACATAATCTAACAGTGTTCTGATCTCATTTAACTTTAAAGAGCCTAAGAATACTTCTGTCTTCTAAGTATTAGGAACAGATGGGCATAGATGATCCCAGTCCAAAACATTTCATGCAACAGCTTCCTTGTTCCCACTTGGTTTGCACATCCTTCTACTCTTTGTTCATATATTTTATAAAATGTCCAAAAAATACACCTCCAAATAGTAACAGTAGCTTCAGGAAAAGGTCATTCATTCTATGTGCTTCTGATTTCATAGGTGTTATTAATATCATGGGCCCATTTCCTGTTTTCCTCAGAATAAACAAATATTGCATTGTTATACTTCTGAGGGTATGCTTGGATAACTTTGTAATTTTTTTCTTCATTTATTTTAATTCAAGCCTGCAAAGTCAACCAACCAATAATGTTTAAATAAACAATCCTTATTTTCCTTATAAATAAATAAATACAGTGCACTTCAAATTTGGTTGTTCAAATCAAGTGTAGCATTGTTCAATTCTTAGGAATTAATTCTTGTTACTTTTAATTTTTTCTAAAAAAAAATGATCAATTTTAAAATTACTTTTTGACTTTTACATTTATGGTTGGAGAAGAGTGCAGAACGTCCTTACAAACTAAAATGATGTTAACTCCCTTTTCCTTAGAATATAAGATGTGTGATGCCACTGATGAGGGCATCCAGGATCCCTGATGTCATATTCACAAATCTCTATTTTTTTGGAGGAGATTTTGCCTTCAAACACAACTTCCAACAAAAATATTTCAGTGAGCCATGTTCTTTTTAAATATATATATATATATATATATATATATATATATATATATATATTTCCTGACTGTGAATCGAACGATGACCTCCTGGTTTATAGGTTGATGCTCAACCATTGAGCTACACCAGCCAGGCTATGAGCTATATTCTTAATGTAGAGAAGGTGGCATTCTATTTACTTCTTGAGTTTATAATTGCCAACTGTCACCCAAAATCCCCAAATAAAATATAGACTTGATTTTTTCTTACTTGTCTATTAATTTTCTTTTGTTTTGCTCAGTTCAGAGAAAGAAGGGAAAGAAGGGAAGGAAGGAAGGAAGGAAGGAAGGAAGGAAGGAAGGAAGGAAGGAAGGAAGGAAGGAGTGAAAGGAGAGATGGAAGGGGGAGGAAGGGAGGGAGAGAGGGAGTGATGGAGGAAGGAAGGGAAGCATGAGGCCAAAGCAAAAACATTGGCTGTTTTTCTGAATTGTCACAGTCTTCCCTACCCATCCCATTGACCTAACTCAAACTTGACTAGCTTTAGCCCTTTCTGCCTCTTATTCTGCTCATGAATTAACAAGACTTCTTTAACCAAAGTGGCACAAATGCATAGATGTCTCCTTCTGCCAGGCTTTTGGCTTTTATTACTTGTACTAGAATCCCAGTGCACAAAAATTTATGCACTTGGGGGGGGGGGTCCCTCAGCCCGGCCTGTACCCTCTCACAGTCTGGGACTTCTCGGGTGATGTCCACCTGCTGGCTTACGCCCGCTCCCCAGGCAATCTGGCCTAAGCTGGCAGTCAGAAATCCCTCTGGCAGCCCGGGAGCTCTCAGGGGATGTCACTTGCCAGCGGGGAGCAGGCCTAAGCTGCAGTTTGACATCCTTAGGGTTGCTGAGGAGGCAGGAGAGGCTCCCACCGCCACTGCTGTACTGGCAGCCCTCAGCCTGGCTTGTGGCTGAGCAGAGCTCTCCCTGTGGGAGTGCACTGACCATCAGGGGCAGCTTACGCATTGAGCTTCTGCCCCCTGTTGGTCAGTGTATGTTATAGTGACCAGTCATTCCCATTGGTTCTGCTGTTAGCATCAATTTGCATATTACCCTTTTATTATATAGGATAGTGGCCCAGTGCATAGGTGGGAGCCAGCTGGTTTTCCCTGAAGGTTGTCCTGGATCAGGGTGGGGGTCCCACTGGGGTTCCTGGCCAGCCTGGGTGAGGAGCTGAGGGCCATTTTCAGACTGGCCACATCCCCTTCAGGGTGGGGGTCCCTGCTGGGGTGCCTGGCCAGCCTGGGTGAGTGGCTGATGGCTGTTTGCAGGCTGGCTACAGCCCCTTCAGGGTGGGGGGTCCTTCTGGGGTGCCTGACCAGCCTGGGTGAAGGGCTGATGGCTGTTTGCAGGCTGGCTACAGCCCCTAGCGACCCAAGCTCCCAGCGAGGCTGGCTAGAAGCGGCTATCTGGGGTTTATTTATCTTTTATAATTGAAACTTTGTTGCCTTGAGCAGAGGCCGCAGCTTCCTCCATTGCTGGGGCAATGAAGCCTCCTGTTTGCTCTAGCTCTGTGGCTTCCGGCCACCATCTTGGTTGGGTTAATTTGCATATAGTTGCTCTGATTGGCTGGTGGGCATGGCTTGGGCTGTAGCAGTGTGACACAATTAGCATATTACTCTTTTATTAGATTAGATTCTTCAACATAAAACTTGTTTTAATATCCAAGGAACCACAGAGCATCATTATTAAGTACATGCATCCTTACTTTTAGACATATGTTCATCTAAAAGAAGTGCAGTCTGCACAGGAATCAAGAAGTACTGGAGAAATATAAGTTGTAAGGTGACTCATGTTGAATTCCTTCCAAGGGGTCCAATTATATACCAGTAAACACTGAAAGCTGTGCTTCACAAGGTGGTCTGATCCTTAAAAACTGTTTGAATACCTCCTCCAAAGCACTTTTAAAAAGTCATAGATAGCCATGTGTATTATGAGGGTTTTTAAGCTTATTTTCTCTGAAGCAGGAAAGGAACATGTGTCACAATCATGGAGGGAGGACCTAAATCAAAATACCACAAATGGAATCAGCTCTAACACCGACTGTATGGACTTTCTCCTCACAGGGAACAAGGAAAAGAGAGTAAAATAAATTCTGTAGAACTAACTTGACAGACTCTCATAATACCCCTGGCTTCTTTCTTATAGATTTTGTTTTGTTTGGAAGAAATTATAGTTAGGTGTGGCTATCCACCATGTTCTTACAAACTATTACTAATAGAAGAAATCCTAACAATTCCTCACCAACGAGCTGTGCCAGAAATGGAACAGAAGGGATGTGCTGCAGAACTCTGCCACCCCAGTAGTTTCTATGCAACTGTTCTGCTGGTAAATGGCTGTTTTCTGCTTATTTGACCCTCAAGCATAACTTTGCCTCTAAAAATAACGAGATCAACTATATTCATTGACTTAGTACTTGACGATTTGAAGCATCTATGACTTACGTACTATTGACATCTGCCAGGGTGCATAACTTCATATTAGAGAATGGGTCTTGCCCTGGATTAAAACCATGTTTCTAACCACAAGGGAAGAAATAGACACCAAACTCATTTCAAAAATACATCTAAACTAATAAAAGTGGAATAGTAAAATTAACCGTTTCTTCGGAATGCCCAACAGCCAATCAGAGAGGCTGTATGCAAATTAACCCAGCCAACATGGCGGCCGCCACTCACGGACCTGACGAAATGTTTAGGTAGTGTCCGTTGCAGCAGGAGCGAAAGGGAAACTATTTTCGGCTCTTGGCGGGCAAGCTCCAAAACATGTTTCAATAATGTAACAATCATAGAATCCTCAGGAGCTAAAGGGAACAGCAGACCTAGCCTGAGTCTAAAAGTATAACATTGTTGTAGTATAGACTCTGCGAGGTGAGGCAGAGAGGAGGCTTTGTTACATGTCTAGGCCGGCTTAAAGGAACAGCATCAATTATAGGAGATAAACGCCAGAACCTGCGTGCAGCCAGCCTTGCTGGGATGTTGGGTCAATGGGAGCTGTGGGCAGCCTTAAAGCCCCTCACCCAGGCTGGTCAGGCACGCCAGCAGGTGGACATCCCCCGAGGGGTCCCAGACTGCAAGAGGGCACAGGCCGGGCTGAGGGACTCCCCGAGTGCACAGAGCGGCTGCAGGGCGGGACAGTGCAGGACCCAGGACCCATGAGTGGGAAAGAGGTAGCAGGGTTGGAGGGCATTGGGGAGCGGGTAAGAAGTGGCAGGGTCGGCGGCCTGCTTGGTGGGCTTCCCAGACCCTTTGCGGGGCATCGGGGAGCGGGTAAGAGGCGGCAGGGTGTCGACGGCCTGCTTGGTGGGTTTCCCAGGCCCTTTGCGGGGCATCGGGGAGCGGGTAAGAGGCTGCAGGGGGTCAGTGGCCTGCTTGGTGGGCTTCCCAGGCCCCTTGCAGGGCACCAGGAAGTGGGAAAGCAAGGTAGCGGGCCAGGGAGTGGGAAAGAGGTGGCAGGGGGTCGGCGGTCTGCTTGGTGGGCTTCCCAGGCCCTTTGCGGGACATCAGGGAGCGGGAAAGCAAGGCTGCAGGGGCCGGGGTCCTGCTTGGCAGCTCCCCAGACCCCTTGGCGGCACCGGGAAGTGGGAAAGGAGGGCAGCAGGGGACGGGTGAGTGG